>PVJN01020922.1:0-35333 GCA_004026805.1 Lasiurus borealis | reverse complement strand
GTTCCCCCAGCCCAACAACCTGGAAATTTAAAAATATTTGACCCTCGAACAATGTGGGTTTGAACTGCGTGGATCCACTTACAGATTTTTTTCAATAAGTACTGTAACTGAATGTTCTCTTCCTTGTGACTTTCTTAATAACTTTTTCTTTTCTCTCGCTTACTTTGTTGTAAGAATAGAGTATAGAATGCATAAACATGCAAAATGTGTGCTAATTGACTGTTTACGTTATTGGCAAGGCTTCTGATCAACAGCAGGCGATTAGTGGTTAAGTTTGGGGACAGTCAAAGGGTATATATGTGGTTGGGCCCTGGCCAGTGTGACTGAGTCGGCTGGAGATATAACCAAAGGTTCACAAGCATTTCCTATGCATCAGTCTCTTTAGTTCTAACAATTATAAATTAACAAAAAGGAACACGTAAATAGAAAATAACCATAGAGGAAAGTTACTCTTCCATCCATTCATTTGTCCATCTAGCCATCCAACCTTCCATTTCCATCCTAACCAACTGTCTAATTCTTGTTGAAAAGTAGCCAATCTGCCCTCCTTTTTAAATACCAGGTATAGATTTTGTTCCTGACAATTTGTATGCCTCCAAAGCACAGAGAAAGACAGGAAGCATCCAGGTTTATTCTACAGTTGAGCATAATAAGTCTCGTTACCTATACCAGACAACAATATGACCAAAAAATATAGAACCATCTCACTTATCAATATAAGTGCAAACCACATGCAGTAAAATACCAAAAGAATAACACGCCATATTTTACCCTTGGCCTAGGTGGTTATGGGTAGTCCAGTATTAGGAATGCAGTGTAATTCACTCAGTTAATAGGATTAAATGCTAAATGTGATAAACATCAGAAGCAATTGGTGAAAAGCAATAAAACTGCAGCAAAAGTGATTCATTATTAGAATATAAACCAACGAAAATGAGTATTTTTCCCATATGATGGCATTAACCACATATACAGTATTATGGAAAATATGATAACCTCTCACAACTGCATCACAATATATTAGAAATGAAAATGAAATAAACAAAAAATATACATAAGACAAACAATAGAACTTCACTGAAGCAAAGCACAGAAAGTTGAGAAACAGATTCTTTCCACTTCTGGTTTGGAACTCAGAATTCTAAAATAAGTTTTCTCCAAATTAATATAACATGTACGATGGCAATAAAATCCCAATCAAATTTCTGCCCTAACCAGTTTGGGTCAATGGATAGAGCATCAGTCTGTGGACTGAAGGGTCCCAGGTTCAGTTCCAGTCAAGGGCATGTACCTTGGTGGTAGGCACATTCCCAGTGGGGGAATATCAATAAAATATATTAAAAAAAATAAAATCCCAATAGAATTTCTTTTTAAATCTTGACAAGTTGCTCCTAAAAAATCATACAAAAGGATAAATAAGCAACAATGGCAAAGAAATATATTTAAAAGAAATAATTTTGGGGAATTTGGAATGCTGGATTCTAAAACCTGCTGTAAATAGGTCCCTAAGAAAATATGGCCAAGATAAAACTTTCAGTAGGAAAGAATGGAATAGTTAATATATAGTGTTAAGTCAGCCGTCAGTCCCTTTGGGAAAAATACATATTTAATGCCACACACTATATTTCAGATCTATAAAATTCTAGAAGAAAACAAAGCAATATATTTTTATAGTCACAGAGAAGGCCTTTACTAGTAAAAGCATGACAAGAAGCCCCGAAGTCTTAAAATGTTTAACAAATTCACTTTCATGAAATCGTAGTGAAAGGAACTATAAATTATAAAATTAAAGGGTGGAGAGCCAACAGGGAGGATATATACGAAGCGGATGTAACAAAGGGCTAATATTCAGGATTCATAGACAGTGCTCACATGTCAGTATGGAAAGACAGTGGGATAGAAGAGTGTGGGGAGGCTATGACCAGTCGCACACAAACTGCAGATAAACAACACAATACCTGCAATGTCATTTGCCATCAGAGGAAAGCCACTATCGGATTCCACTGTCATCTACGAGGCTGCCCAAAATGGGAATGACTGAGAATGTCCAGTGTGTGGGGAGGTGTGTCAGAGGGGCATTCTCTTGCATCCTTCCCGGAAGGCTACCTCCCTCCAAACACACAGCATCCTGCTTCTCCCCTCGAGGTTCTGCTCCACGGAGAAACTCAGCACAGCAAGGCGGAGGATAAAACTTGAGGACGGCCTGAATCCCTCCCTAAGGGAGCAGGTGAAATTAAACTGGGAGTATTCAATGCAGATACTACCAGGCAGCCATGAAAATAAACAAAACTAATTTTGTATAATTCGCCGTGAATAGATGCCTTGTGTCAGCATGATGGTTAAAAGTCCAGGTCTGGCCGAAACCGGTTTGGCTCAGTGGATAGAGCGTTGGTCTGTGGACTGAAGGGTCAAGGGCATGTATCTTGGTTGCGGGCACATCTCCAGTCGGGGACGTTCAGGAGGCAGCTGATCGATGTCTCTCTCATTGATGTTTCTAACTCTCTATCCCTCTCTGCAAAAAGTCAGTAAAATATTTTTTTAAATAAATAAATAAAAGTCCAGGTCTGGAATAGACTTGTCATGTACAAGCGAGATGACCTTGAGCAAATTATCTAACGATTTTATTTTATTTTTTTTAATATATTTTATTGGTCTTTTACAGAGAGGAAGGAAGAGGGATAGAGAGTCAGAAACATCGATGAGAGAGAAACATCCATCAGTTGCCTCCCGCACGCCCCCTACTGGGGATGTGCCTGCAACCAAAGTTGTGCCTTGACCGGAATCGAACCTGGGACCTTTCAGTCCACAGGCCGACACTCTGTCCACTGAGCCAAACTAGTCAGGGCTATCTAACGATTTTAAACCTCAGTTTGCCCATCTGTAAAAATGGGGGTGTTTCTAATACCTCTTAAGGATTTGGGGGGAAGTGGATGGGATACTTCACGCGGGGTACGGTAGTAAGCACTCCACAGAGGCGGATATAAATTGTGGTACAGACTTTGCTTGTGCTACGGATCTGCTTGTGCGCTGAAGAAGCGAGAGAAGGTTGCTTGTCGCAGTGCTTGCTGGCCTGAACCTGGGCGAAATGGCAGAAGTTCTCGAATAATCTCTTTCTCACTTGACACTTCTTTCGATTTGGGTAAAGGAAAATGTGATTTTTTTTTCACTTTTTAAAAATTGGCAAATGCTGTTTAGTGATTTTTAAAGCAGAGGGGAAAAATTGTTTTTAATCCACATGTCCTGTGAAATGTCCCTAACAGCCTCAGCCTCTCCACTGTACCCGCTCTGATTGTACTAGGAGCAGTTCAGGCTGTGCGGTGGTCACTAAGCTGCTAGGTATTTCTGTTCTGATTATAACCACTCCCCGCCCCTAAAGCCTGGATACCCGGATTAGGGAATAGGAGCAGAGAAAGTTCCCTCTTGGCTCAGAGAGCTTGCCTCCAAATCTCCCTCAGAGAGGTTTTCTGTTTTGTTTTATTTTGCTTTGCTTTGCTTTGCTTTGCTTTGCTTTCCCTGGCATCTTCCTCTTCATTTGTCACTCAGCCTGGGCTGCAGGGAAGTCAGATCCTGGCAGAGGAAAACGTGGTGGATTTTCGGGAACACAGGCTCCGGGGCACTTAGCCATTGGACCACATTTCTGCAGACACACTCCTGCTGGCGGGCCTCCTCCTCCTCCACCCACCCCACCAGCTGCCCCCCAACTTCTTTAAAGAGGCAGAGCAAATGAATGTATTTTATGTGCCCTTAATTTTCACCTTCCTCTTTATCCTCCCAGCCAGCCTTTCTCCTTCCTTCCTTTCTGCCCCCGAGGGGAGGCACTGGTCTCACCTCATTCAGACTTTAAGAGGCTGGTGACCCCTGGTGTCAAAATTGCATCTCTTTCAGACCATTGAACTCCTTAAAGGAACCGCTGCAACTAAATTCCTGAGGATACCCCCAGCCAACGGGGTTTCAAATAATGCTGGGGTAAGGCTCTGCACCCCTGTGATTATAACGTCTCTCAATCTGTACCTCCCTTCCCCCTTCCCTGGCCCCAACAGTGACGTGGTGTGCAGAGACCTGGGCATTCTGCGGTGATTATAATCTTCCTCCTTGTGCTGCCACAGTTAGCATCGCCGGTAAATGACATCGTTTTTCATTGCCATAGCAGCCTCCAGCCATGGATTGAGAAAGGTCAATATTAATTAAAAACCAAAGAAAAATACATTTTTGTGGGCATTTTCTTTTTCTTTTTTTCTTTGAGGAGGCTGTTAGCTTTCTTTGTAACTCCTGCTATCTTGCTGAACTTGCAGAGAACGCTGACAGATCTAAAATGCTCTAGCGGATCACGCCCTCAGCTAGGACAGTGCGGACTCTTGGGAGAAAGGGCCGCTCTCATCCTTGTGCCCATTCTCTGCTGGGGAGTGTCCCATGCGTAGGACCGACACATCCCGGTAAATTACCCTTCAAAGTTAGAGCAGAAGAGCTGGCAGATGGTCATCTCAGTGCAACTCCAATTTTGCAACTAATGTTGAGGACTAAAGGCTTTGCTTGACTTTGTCCATTTCTAGCAAACCTGGCAATGGCGCAGTATGCTAAGGCTGCTCAACCACTCGCTATGACGTGCACTGACCACCAGGGGGCAGACACTCTGACCGGTAGGTTAGCTTGTTGCTGGAGTCTGGCTGATCAGGACTGAGTGAGATGGGCTGGACACACCCTGTAGCTCTCCCCCGGCTGGCCAACCTCCTGTGTCCCTCCCCGGCCCCAGTTGTGCACTGGTGGGGTGCCTTGGCCTGGCCTGCACCCTCTCACAATCTGGGACCCCTCAGGGGATGTCAGAGAACCAGTTTTGGCCCAATCTCACAGGCCAGGCCAAAGGAGCCCACTGGTACACGAATTCATGCACCAGGCCTCTAGTTTTACTATAAGTGGAATCATATAATATGTGGCCTTTTGCGTTTGCCTTCTTTCATGTAAATCTTTCAAGGTTCACCCACATTTTAGCATGTGTCAGTACTCCACTCCTGTCTGTGCCTGAATAACATGCCTTTGTATGACTCCACCACCTTTTGTTTATTCATCAGGTGGTGGACATCATCTGGGTTGTTTACGTTTGGGGGCTATTGTAGAAAATGCTTCTGTGAACATCTGTGAACAAATTTTTGTTTGAATACCTGTTTTCCATTATCTTGGGTCTGTCCCTACGAGTGGAATTGCCCATCACCTGTGAAGTCTACAGCTCACTTCCTGAGGCCCTGCCAGACTGTGTTGCCCAGTAGCCGTGCAATATTTGTAAAGCAAAGCTGAACTGACACTGTTACTTAAAACAAACACCGAGCCATGTTTTAAGACATTAAACGTGTCTTAATGTTTAAGATGAGTAAAAAGCAGCCCCAGTTCACAGGCAGAGATGTGCCCAGAAATACCCTTGGGCTTGACCTGGTGGAGGTGGAGGAATGGGGCTTAGGGAGGGCCGTTCAGACTCTGACTGACTCTCAGAGGAAGTGGACTTGAGCTGGACATTGGAGGCGGTAGATCACATGGGGAGAGACAGCCTCGCGACACTTGGGGGATTTTTGCAGTCAAAGAGCACATCTTGCGGGGTAGAGAGGGCTAATGGTCCCCCATGAGCAGGCAGCCATCCTTTACAGAAGGCCATCTGCCAGCCACATTGTCCGTTTCCTGGTTTCTTCATCGCTGACCTAGCTCCCCTTCTCCGGGTGAACCCTTATTCATTACCCCGGTGTATTCCCAGTGATACTCGGGTCTTTTGCAGCAGTTGTATGTCCCTCTTCTATTTTTGTAGGACCCCAAGTACCCCAGAAGCCTCTGCCAGAGAGACAGAGCACTCCAAGTACCCAGGAACCAAGCAGGAAAATGGTGTTAACAAAAGTCGCCTCATACCCAGCAGGTGTGAAAGTATGGCGGTCAGTGTGGCGGGGTTTTCAGCGTGCATTATTACTTCATCTTTCTGCTTTTGCTTCCAGCCTCCCCTGGTCATCCTCTCTGCTACCAGTGCTGTTTCTACAATGCAAACTTGGAACCCTACTCCGCCACATGACACCCCAAATGTGCAATTCTTCAGTCCATCTTCATGTCCTGCGGAGTCATTGATAACCTCTAGCAGGTGCTCCCCGGCCCTCTGAGTGGCACTGGTCACAGTCTCTTCTTCAGCCTCAGTCTCTCCTCTGCCCTCTGCCCACCATATGCTGTAATTTGATGGGGCTACCTCTTTCCCAAACATCACCCTCTGTCTTGCCTCCTGGTCATCACACAGTGGGTTCTGTCTTTGAAATGCCATCGCTGCCTTCCAGCCTTCTTAACCCAGCGCCTGTTTGTCCTTCACAACCCATCCTGTGCGCCTTCAATGCCTCCTCCTCCTCCTTGGCTGTAGTGTTGACTCTTCCGCCCACCAAGAGGACGGTCTCTTTCAGGCACCCAGGATGTTAATTTTGTGCGGTGACCCCATCATCTTAGATGGGACTAGTTAACGTGGCTGAAGACAGCACTTCGTAGGATGATCTAGATTCTTCTACCCAAGTAGAGAGGCTTTCTCTCCTCCTATAAGAAGTAAGTCCAGCAGTTGTTAAAATGACTCCTTAGGCCAAAACCGGTTTGGCTCAGTGGATAGAGCGTCGGCCTGCGGACTGAAAGGTCCCAGGTTCAATTCCCATCAGGGGCATGTACCTTGGTTGCAGGCACATCCCCAGTAGGGGATGTGCAGGAGGCGGCTGATCGATGTCTCTCTCTCATCGATGTTTCTAACTCTCTATCCCTCTCTCTTCCTCTCTGTAAAAAATCAATAAAATATATATCTTTTTAAAATGACTCCTTAGCAGTTTTCAAAGAACATGGTCAGCATTTGCTTGTCTAGATGTGAGAAGTACTGACTGTTTCGGAGATGCTCAGGATGAGTTCTAGGCTCTTTATTGTTATGTTATAGGGAAACCTCTCCTCTGAGGATTTGTTAATAAAGAATAAGGTAGCACTTTCCTACATGCTGGCAAGGACACTCAGAATCAAAACTCTTGGCCCTGGTCTGTATTAAGAGTCACAATCTACAAATTCAAATAATCCGAAGTATGTGACGGTCCTGCCCTCCAGCTAATGAAATTCAGACACCACATGTCTTGGAAAAACGAAGAGGCACGAGATGCGGCCGTATTTTACTGGCTCCTGCAGATCCTTTACTGGCTGAGGCTTGGGAAGTGTGCTTGTGGAATTCTGTGCCGCCTCATAATTTTACACTTTAGTGCGATGTCTAGTTTCATTTTTCCCACGTTTGCGTCACCTTTTAAAAAAAAGAAAAGTCTATAATCAATCCATCAAAATCCAAGCTCGGAGAATCCCAAGTAAGGAAGTGTGGTCACTTGGGACGGTCTGGCTGGGAAAGGAGGTCAGCTCTCCTTCCTCCCACTGTCAGCCAACATCAGCTGCCACCCGTGCGAGCGCTCGCACACCCATGCTCACACACACACACACCGACGTTCATCGGCCAAACAGTGATTCTTTGTGTGGTGAGGCACAGCTAAGCGTCTTTTGCTTCTCATTTCTACTACCACAGTTTCTGCTTGTACATATTTTAACTTTAAAAAAAATGTGCCACCTCCATGTAGGACACCTGCTGATTTGCATTCCGCGACAGAATTTATGTCTTTGAGAGCACACTGTCGCTGGACAACAGAAATAATCGACGTGGTTCTTAACGGACTTCCTTTCCCCCATAGATGTTTTATGACTTGCTTACCAGATTGAACGTGAGGCATAGTACATTCAATATTGCTTGATTCCGTTGAGTATCTAAGGTGACTTGCATCATGGGATAAAGCTTGTTAGAAAACCGAGTGCCGTGCTAAGTGAACTAAGCCAAATCCGAGAAAGACAAATGCCATCTGATTTCACTCACATGTGGAATCTAAAGAGCAAAATAAACAAACAAAAGAGAAACAGACTCGTAGCTACAGAGAACAGACTGGCAGCTCTCGAGGGCAGTGGGGTTGGAGGGCTGGGTAAAAAAGGTAAAGGGATTAAGAAAAAAAAACAAACTCAGGCACAAGCAACAGTATGGTGATTACCAGCAGGAAAGAGGGGCGGGGGAAGGTGGAAGTAGGTGAAGGGATGAGAAATGGTGACAGAAGAAAACTTGACTTAAGCCATCAACACCATATACAGATGATGTATTAGAATTGGGCAGCTGGAACCTATATAACTTTATTAATCAATGTCACCCCCAATAAACCCAATAAAAAAACTATGTTCTCTTACCCCACATGGCATCAGTCAGCAGAAGCCATTCTGAATTTCCCTCTTGACCCTGAGTGATGATTTAATTGCTGTCATTTATTGTTTATCTATTTGAAGTATTCTTGTAAGTGGGCATCTAAAACTTGACATGTCCAAAAATAGAACCCTTAATCCCCCACACTCCTACACACACCTACACACGTGCACATACACAGGCAAGCACACGCATACACACATGCGCACATACACATGCATGTGTGCATGCACATACACAGACAAGTACACACATGCATGTGTACATGCACATACACAGACAAGCACACATGCACACACACATGCATGCACATGGGAGTGAGTGCGGGCGCAGGTGTTCCTCTCCCAGGCTTCCCTGGCTCAGTAGATGTTGCCATCGGTTGCCAGGGGCTCAGTCCCTGTGACCCTCCTGCTCCTCACACTGGCCAGTCTCAGTGTTGCCTTCTCGCAGTGACACCAGCCGATCTCTGTCGGAGACGTGTGTTTCCAGATCGATGGCTCGCTGCTATCATGTAAGACTCGACTGTTGTAAATGCTTCCAGCTCAGAGGGGCCATCCCAATCACTCTTGATTACATCCTTTTTTATTTTCTTTGTTGTAGATATTTTCTTATTTGTTTTGGTCATTTTCCCATCTAGACTGTAAGCTTCACAAAAATAGGACCTTGCTTATTCCACTCAGTTCAATACCTGCCTGACATGTACTTGGCTCTCAATAGATATTTGAATTAATTAATTAGTTAATTAATTAAATGAAACTGGCTTTAGCTGTGTCTTAGGAGGGGTCTGAAGAGCCCAGGTAATACATAAAATTAAAACCTTCCAAAGAGTTGAATTCATTTTTACTGAAATTAAGATTTTTTTCTTTCCTGTGTGAAGAATACCCTTTAATAATAATGTAGATTTGCATTATCTGGACTCTCAGCATTTTTTAATGTGTTGGAGTCTTCAGTTCGAGGACTTTCTGAAAGGCTAACTTTAATAACATCAGCCCTGCCATTTCCACGGGGCCGAGAATAGATTCCAAAATGCCAGAGAACATTAAATGCAAAAAAAAAAAAGCTCCAGTTAATTAATGTTTCCGAATAAATTAATGCTTTGGTCTGACTTTAACTGACAGGAGTGGTGCATTTCAAAGTTAGAACTGCCATCTTTTTCCCATGTCTGTATTTGGGGCTGTATTCGGTCATTCCCGTTATTTACCTTCCAGGGATGGGGGATGGAAGCATACACACTTATTGAATTTTAAAATAAAAAACACAATTGTACTGATTATTCTTAGAGGAATGGGTTTTAGCATTCCTTGTAACTCTGCTTACTTACTGATGTGTGCTAATGCCTGAATTTTCGAAATTGGGAACAGGTCCTAACTATTTTTGTCTGTCACTGCGATGTTCTTAACGCACTGAGAAGAGAGGAAGCAACATCTCTGTGTACAGTGTGTCCCAGGGGCTGGCTTGGCTTATGACATATATCTCAATAAGTTAATTATGGAAAGTTGATTGAATGGGAGAGGGGAGGCACATTTTTATCTTCTCTGATCTAGTTCTTGTTGAGCCTTTGATCTGAACCATAGAAAAGAATTGGCAAAAGCTTGTAGTGATTTTTTTCTGACTTTTTCTTCTTCCTCATCTTCCTTCCTTTCTTCCTTTTTTGAGCTTCCGTTTCCCTATTTGAAAGATGAATATGTCTTTCACATCAGAATCTTGTGAGGTGGTGAGCTGTTGCATGTGTGTGTCCACTGTGGTCCCAGTAAGGATACCAAACTATTTTTAAAAGCATTAGAATGTTCTTGGAGGATTCCTGCAGGAGGGAGGGCTAAGATAGATCTCTAAGGCCCCTTAAAATTCTACGACTTTACATTCCAATAAACTGTACGATCACAAACCTCTTTAAACATCTTTGCCTCCCACTTACCAGCACTTAGGAATTTGCTAACACAAATATTTCAGGATAGAGGTGTGATCGATGTGCTAAGCAGTAGAATTTCGGAGATAAATGATACTATTTCCTTATAGTCTACTTTGTTCCACAGAAAGCTTTGAGGCAGAGAGAAAGGTTTCCCCTGAAATTAGTTCCTCTTGTGTACTGGCTCTGCGTTACAGCCAAATAAAGACAACCCCGCTCCTCCGCGCTGACCTGCCAATATGTTCAGCAAGCCTTTTGCTTTTTTTTCATCGTTTCCCACTTCCTTACCAAAGTCGTGTGGGAAGGACAGGCTCCGGATAATCTGGAATTCTGTTTGGTGGGATTCCAGCTCTCAGCTAATCAAGAATTTCCTGGAGTTATGAGGTGTGCACGTTTCCTTTTTTGGAATTTCAGTTATTCAATATTTGCAACTGAGTCTTGGGAACAAGAGTTACAAACACGGAGTGTTCACAAGAAATAACAACATTATAAGAAGCAGATGTTAAGCAGTTTTGCTTTAAAAAAAAAAAGATGATCTCTATTATTTACACATGCTTGGAGGAAAAATTCAATAGTAGAGTTTTTATCTTTTCTTCTTTTCTTTATCCAGTCCAGTTATAAAGAGGAAATCGTATGAATCATTGGCTTAGCAAGTACAAATCTACAAGGGTATGTAGTGTGAGAACCATAAAACTTTAAAAAATTAGCATGCACCTCTTAGTTATGTTAATACAAGCACTGTTTGCTAGGCAGAGGTTCTTACTTAAATTAGGCCTTTTGATCTGGTGTTTAGGACAGCTACAAACCCTTTGTGGAGTCTATTTGGGGACCTGAATGAAACAGGACACAATAAAATTAGAATAATTCAGCCGAAACGGGTTTGGCTTAGTTGATAGAGCTGCAGTCTGCAGACTGAAAGGTCCCCAGGTTCGATTATGGTCAAGGGCATGTATCTTGGTTGCAGGCACATCCCCAGTGGGGGGCGTGCAAGAGACAGCTGATCAATGTCTCTTTCTTATAGATGTTTCTAATTCTCTATCCCTTTCCCTTCCTCTCTGTAAAAAATTAATAAAATATATTTAAAAAATAAAAATAAAATAAAATTAGAATAATTCAGATGAAAGAAAATGTACCACACATGAAGTAGTGGGGGTATGGGGGATTGTAGCTATGAATTGTCCAGGTGGACAATCTCCGTTGCATGGAAAATTCCCATCCTCCCTGCCACGCGTGTGGAATTGACCTGGTGGATTTGTTCTCCTTGGTTCCTCCCCTCCTTTATTTAGTATCTTTTGTAAGAATTGTCAACTGAGTCTCAAGCTTTTTCCATTAGAGGAAAACAACTTCTTTTCCTACTCAAAATTGGGATGTTGCGACACTGGAAATGAAAATCCCAACATCTCGCTGTCCATCCCCAGTAAAGCCCTTTGGACATACGTGCCTAGAGGAGAGAAGAGACAGGTAGACATTGAAAGGGGGTGGTGTTGTCAGAAGTGACCTGTGGTCATTTGCACTGTTAGAATGGCGGGACCAGGGAGCGGGTCCTGCATTGCTGGAGGGGCCCTGCATGTTCTAGGGTTCATTGTCACAGCTGAATTAGGGAACTTCTGTCCCACCTAACTCTGGCCACTGGATCATCCTATGGATCAGGCTTGAGAAACAGGGTTTGTTTTGACCAAATGTCTTTGACCAAATGGGCCCATTGAGATAAGGAAATTAAGATAAGAGAAGCTTACACATAAATAAAACTGGAAAACCCCTCTCTTTCCTTTCAGATAGGGAAACTGAGGCTCTGGGAAGTCACATTACCCACCCAAGGCCTCACAGCTAGTTCCTGAATTTGAGAATAAGAACGCAACTCTCATGATCCCTCCTTCACGTTCACCTCACCGGCCCCCTCTCTTTCCCTGAATAACTGTCAGAAGTTTTATATGAGAGGAAGTCAAATGTGGTGTGGTGATGGATGGAGATTTGACTTTAGGTGGTGTGCACACAATGCAATATACACATGCTATGTCATCGAATTGTATACTTGAAAGCTATATCATTTTATTAACCAATAATTTTAACTTAAAAAAAAAACTCAACCAAGTCCAGTGTGACTCAATGGCTGAGCATTGACGTATGAACCAAGAGGTCCTGAGTCCAATTCCCAGACAGGACACATGCCTGGGTTGCGGGCTCGATCCCCAATTGGGGACATGCAGGAGGCAGCTGATCAATGTGTTTCTCTCATCAGTGTTTCTAACTCTCCCTTCCTCTGTATATAAAAATAAATAAAAACGTATTTTTTTAAAAACTCAACCGAGATCAAAATATGGCCATGCCACGCTTTTATAATACCTCACAAGTCAATCATTCAAGAACCGCTTGAGAATGACATTAAAATTGGCTTAACTGTAACTTACAGTAACTGATCTTTTTCTGACCAAGCAGATCTCATGGATGTTTTCTTTAAATTCCTTGGCTGTGTATCTTATTGCAGAGGACACGCTCGCAGGAAAACATAATATTTATTGTAATCAGTACATCTAGTCTTGCTGTTTTGTCTTTTTCTGGAGTCAGCATGGTTTTCAGCCAGAAGTAGACAGAAGTTAAGCAAGGTCTGCCTGTACCCAGACAAACTGTGAGCAGATGGATTTTCTCTGCTCCCACGAAGGACTCGCTCGGCTGTCCAATCTTGCCCCACAGATGAGAATCTTCCCAGGGGAACCTGAGCCACCAAGCTGGGTCCATTGGAGAGTCAAGCAGAGGCCCTGGTCTACCCGTTTGTGCGTGCGATGCGGAGGGCTGGCTGTAGGGTTAACTAGATGTTTGCCGTCTCCCATCTAGCGATATGTGTCTTTCCAGATGCTGTTCTGTGAACCCAACTTTCCTGCTCTGCCCTCCCCACCCCATGCCCCAGAGCACCCAGGCATTTAGAAATCTCTGGGTGTCTAATGAAGGGGATAAAGGCCTGGTCTATGTTGGGGAGGCCTTTTTCCTTCCTCCCCCTGTTCGGGTGACCCCAGAATTGCCTGTACACCCTGAAGAACCCCAAATGCCTTGCAGAGTCGGGGTGCATGAGTCTAACACTTACATTTGCATTCTGGTTCTTCCCCCACAACGAGCCGGGACTGTGACAGCAGAGGAGACGTAAACAAAAAGAGAACTTTATGTGACCGATATTCTTGAATAACACGAACGTCCCTGATAACAGTATGAAACCTAAGAAGATGTTCATGGTGGGAAGCGAGATATGTTTTAGTTTGTTATCGTGCCAGCGGCTTGGTAATAAATATTTATCAAGTAGACTTGAACCTGAAGTTCATCCCAGGCTGGGCTGCTGTCCCAGTGAATGTTAGTGTGTAACAGAGCCACTCTTTGCAATAATGTGAAAATGATGGTTTGGGGAAGGTTTGATGTACTTTTATTTTCCCCCGAAGCTTCAACACACTAATGCATTAAGACAAAGAGACGGCTGTAATTGAGTGAGTAGAGTTGCAAGGGTCTGAGCCATCAGCTCGCATACATCTATAATAATCTATAACAATAAAAGCAGAATATGCTAATTAGACTGAGGAAGCCGGGGCTGCAGGGTGCCTGCCAGCAGCCAGAGGAAGGCTTAGTCTTGCACGAATTTCGTGGGTCTGGCCTCTAACTTACTTAGAAAGAGGCTAGAGGAACTCAACTTGACTTTATATGTTGTTAGAAGAAACGATTATCTTTTTGCTAAATTGTCACAAATACAGTGGTACCTTGAGATACGAGTGCCCTAACAGACGAGATTTTTGAGATACAAGCTGTCGAGTGAGTGATTTTTGCTTTGAAATACGAGCAACATTTGAGATAGGAGTAATCGCTCGGATCGGCCGGCTGCACACAGCCCACCAGTTTACCGCGACTCGAGCATCTCATAGTTTCCCACGCCTCAAGGTTACGGAACGAATTAAACTCATATCTCAAGGTACCACTGCATATCCTTCGCCGATTAAAGATATTATATTTGACAACTACGTGTAATTTTTCCTCACTATTTCCACATTTATCGTCATACATGTCTCTGATGTCTTGGTCTGTCCTCAGTGTTGCAGTTGCCGTTACTTATCCTCCCCCTCCCTGCCCCCCGGGGCCTCATTTTATTTTATATTTTTTCCACCTTTTTTTTTAATCTTTATTGTTGAAATTATTACAGATATTCCTCTTTTTTCTACCCGTTGTCCCCTTCACCTGGTCCCACCCCATCCCAGTCCATTGCCATCCTATTGTCTCTGTTCATAGTAATATATGTAGGATTTATGTTTAATCTCTTCCCACCCTTATGCCCCTTTCCTCTGAGAATCGTCAGTCTGTTCCATTTCCATGCCTGATTTTTATTTTATTCACCAGTTTATTCTGTTTGTTAGATTTCTTGTTTATTTTGATTTTTAGATTCAATTGTTGATAGGTATGTATTCATTGCCATTTTGTTGTTCATATTTTTTATCTTTCTCTTCTACTTCCTCTTAGAGAATATCCTCAACATTTAATATAATACTGGTTTGGTGGTGATGAACTTTAGCTTTTTCTTGTCTATGAAGCTTCTTATCTGACCTTTAATTTAAGTGATAGCTTTGGCTCTAATTCGTTTGGCTCAGTGGATAGAGCGTCAGCCTGTGGACTGAAAGGTCTCAGGTTCAATTCTGGTCAAGGGCATATACCTTGGTTGCAGGCACATCCCCAGGAGGAGGTGTGCAGGAGGCAGCTGATCAATGTTTCTCTCTCATTGATGTTTCTAACTCTCTATCCCTCTCTCTTTCTCTCTGTAAAAAAAAATTAATAAAATACAGTGGTACCTTGAGATACGAGTGCCCTAACATATGAGATTTTTGAGATACGAGCCATCGAGCAAGCAATTTTTGCTTTGAAATACGAGCAACATTTGAGATAGGAGTAATCGCGCGGATCGGCCGGCTGCACACAACCCACCAGTTTATCTCAACTCGAGCGTCTTATAGTTTCCCACGCCTCAAGGTTACGGAACGAATTAAACTCGTATCTCGAGGTACCACTGTATATTTTTAAATAAATAAATAAATAAATAAATAAAGGATAGCTTTGTGGGTAATCTTGGTTGTAGGTCCACGCTATTCATTACTTTGAATATTTCTTGCCACTCCTTTCTAGCCTGGATAGTTTCTGTTGAGAAATAAGCTAACAGTCATATGGGCATTCCCTTATAGGTAACTGACTGCTTTTCGGATTATATCTTTATCTTTAGCCATTAGCATTTTAATGATGATGTGTCTTGGTGTGGTCTTCTTTGGGTTCTTCTTATTTGGGGACTCTGTGCTTCCTAGGCTTGTAAGTCTATTTCTTTCACCAGGTAGGGAAAAGTTTTTTGTCATTATTTCTTCAAATAGGTTTTCAGTATCTTGCTCTCTCTCTTCTCTGGCACCCCATAATGCAAATGTTGGTACATTTGAAGTTGTCCCAGAGGCTCCTTATACTTTCTTTATATTTTTGTTTTATTTTTGCTCTTCTGGTTGGGTATTTTTTACTTCCTCATATTTCTTTTTCTTTTTTTTTTTTAATATAGTTTATTGATTTTTTACAGAGAGGAAGGGAGAGAGATAGAAAGTCAGAAACATCGATGAGAGAGTGATATCGATCAGCCACCTCCTGCACGCCCCACACTGGAGATGTGCCCGCAACCAATGTACATGCCCTTGACCAGAATCGAACCTGGGACCTTTCAGTCCTCAAGCCGATGCTCTATCCACTGAGCCAAACCGGTCTCGGCTACTTCCTCGTATTTCAAATCATTGATTTGATTCTCAGAATCTTCTACTGTACTGTTGAATCCCTGTATATTATTCTCTAGTTCCATCAGTGTATGCTTAATTTCTGACTGGTCCTTTTCCTTTTTTTTTTTTTTTTTTTTTTTGGTTTCTAGAGGATTTCTGAGAAACCTTATAACCATGGTTTTGAACTCTATAGCCAGTAGTTTGTTTTCTTTCATTTGTGACATGTTTGTCTCTACATTTTGGCTGCTTCCCTGTGTTTGTTTCTATGTATTGGGTAGAGCTTCTATGTCTCCTTGAGTTGGTAGAGTGGCCTTATGTAGTAGGTGTCAGAGAGAGCCCAGTGGCTCAGCCTCCCCAGGCACCTGAGCTGGGAGCTCTAGGTTCACCCCTTTGTGGGCTGTGTGCACAGGCTTGTTGTAGTTGAGAATTGATAGCTGTTGGTATCACTGGGAGGAGTTGACCTCTAGGCCAGTTGGCTGTGAGGACCAGCTGCACTATGTGAGAGAGCTGCTGTTCAGGAGACACCCCTTTGGAGCAGGACTTGCTTCAGTGGGGCTTTGGTGCTCACTGAGTCTGCCCCTTGTGGGTGTGTAGAGTTGTAATCAGATATGGTCTGACACTGACCACTGGGTACACTGGCTCTTGGGTCTCCAGGAAGAGGCAAAGTCAGCCACTGCCTGGGGCCACCCAGCAGGAGCTACAGAGAGATCTGCAGGTTCCTCCTCCGTGTGTTGGGTTTGGAAGTGCCCAGACAAGGCCCAGCTATGAAGCAGGCTGGTGCTGGTGCTGGGTCTTAGGCCTTTTATTGACAGGTTTGGGCTCCCTGACTCAGCTGTAACTTGTTGGAGAGACTTTACCCTGAGCAAGGACAGGCCATTCATATGCATCAGCTGCTGCTCCACACAGCTTGGGTGGGTTGTAAATTGGAGGAGGCGGGGTTTTAGGGAATCAGGAGGGAGGAGCAAACAGAAATGGCTGCCGGTCAGTGCTGCGACTACGGAGGTCCCAGCACAGGAACAGTGATCCGCAGGAGCACCTCCACCTGGGAGAGAGCTGCTCCCCAGTTCCTGCCCTGCTGCTGCCAGACACCCCAGTTCCTCCTCGTCTGTGTCTGTGTCCCCCAGAGCCGCCTCCTGAAGCCCCGTGCTTGTCGTGGGAAATGCAGAGCCTCGTCCTGGTGCTGGAGCTCAGAGGAAGCAGGACCTTGTAAGTTCAGTTTGTGTTGCCAGCCTTTTATGGGGAACAGTGGGGTCTCCAGCGGCCTCTGCGTCACTGAACCCCAATCCCTGCTGGTTTTTACAGCCTGTAGTTCCAGAGACTTCTTTTCCCAGCTCTGGGAGCCTGGGCTGGGGGTTGGTGTGGGGTAGGACTCCTAGCTCCTTGCTCCTCCAGGCCCTGCAGAGACGATCTCCCTCCCAGTTAAAAAAGCGGGCCATGTAGGTGCGGACCAGCCCATTCTGTGCCTCCGCACCTCCCCCAGTCTCCGTGTGCTTTCTTCTCTCTCGTTCTAGGACTTCCATTCAGCTTTCCGGAGGTCCTGGGCGATGGGGTTCTGTTATTTAGTTATAATTTTGATGTGGTGGCGGGAGGCAGCGAGCACAGGTGTTTACTTACATTGCCGTCTCCGTGAATCGGTCTCAGTTGCCGTAACTTTGGGATTGAGGTTGAGAATTGCTTCGGACAACAGTTGAGAGCCGCGGTGGGTTTTGGAAGCCCGGCCAGAGGGAAAAGTGTCAGGTTCTATATTTTCTGATTTACATTTTGTCGTTCTGAATACTCTCTACAAAGTGCATCATAATTTCTGTCTCAACCCTCTCTTTCGGTTTACTCCTTCTGGCCCCTCACCCCAAAAATCAAACAAGAAACAAAATCAGTAATTAGGCCTGCGGACTGAAGGGTCCCAAGTTCGATTCCGGTCGGGGGCACATACCTTGCTTGCAGGCACATCTCCAATGTGGGGCGTGCAGGAGGCGGCTGATCGATGTCTCTCTCTCATCGATGTTTCTGACTTTCTATCCCTCTCCCTTCCTCTCTGTAAAAAATCAATAAAATATAAAAAAAAAATAAATAAAGGCATTGGGACCTAGTGGGCAGAGTCTTATCATTCAGGAAATCGGGGCTGTTTCAGGATCGGGACAGAAAGTGGTACATTTTGTCAGCCTTGTTCTGAGTAGCTCATTTGCTTTAAAGAGTTTTATTTTCTCAGAAAATATTTCTAAAGTTAATGATGCTCCTTTTAGTCTTTGAATTTCTTATTTCTTTCTTTGCTTTTCTCACTTGATTTAAGATTAATGCCTCCCTGGTCATTTTAAACTGTTCAACAGATAAACTGGACCGTTTCTTTTTTAAATATGCGTCTATAATCTTGAAATTTCAGTAATTGTTCAGCCTGTTCATTTGCGGCCTCATGTGGCAAGTCCCCTGTCTCTCCGGCTGTGTGGTGTTTCATGCACACACAGGCTGGTAAAAATTCATACTTGGCTTGCCGAGGACATGGCATGCTTACCTTTTATTCAGTAACAAATTCCTTTCCGGGGGAATAGAGGAAACAGGATTTCTCCCTCGATACTTCATCCAGTTCCCTGTTTCTGTGAAAGAGGGGCGAGGAGGGAGTTTGCTGGCATCATTCATGTACGGTTCTAGGAAGATCGCGGCCTTAGAAGTGAGAAGACCTGGGTTCAGACGCCAGCGTGGCTGCACACCTGGGTGGGTGAGCACAGCAAATCACTCGCGGGTGAGGCCTCTCGTCTTTCCATCTGTGCACGGAAGGCAAGAAGCCTCCTTTGTAAACACGCTTTGGAAGGGCGCAGGATTTGGCTTAAAGAGACCCTTTTTCCCCTACGAAGAGGTTGCGAGTGTGAAATGCTACATTGCATCACGTGTACATCGCTGTGTGCATGTTAGTTATCTTCTTTCCAATCCTAGTGCGGTTGTAACTGACCATCCTGGCGTGTCTGTAAACAGTTTACTAATACTCCCAAGAACAAGGGGTGAGATCTACTTATTTGGTCACAGAACAAACTGGAAGGACTACTTTGTGCTTCAGAACCTTCTTCCCCTGGCTGTTTGTTTTAGAGGCATTGGGCGAAACCGGTTTGGCTCAGTGGATAGAGTGTCGGCCTGCAGACTGAAAGGTCCCAGGTTCGATTCCGGTCGGGAGCATGTACCTTGCTTGCGGGCACATCTCCAGTGGGGGGGCATGCAGGAGGCGGCTGATCGATGTCTCTCTCTCATCGATGTTTCTAACTCTCTATCCCTCTCTCTTCCTCTCTGTAAAAAATCAATAAAATATAAAAAAATAAAAAATAAAGGCATCGGGACCGCAGTGGGCAGAGTCTTATCATTTAGGAAACTGGGGCTATTTCAGAATCGGGACAGAAAGGGGTACATTTTTGCAGCCTGGCCTTTAAACACATCCCATCAAGCCCTCCAGACAGTGTTAACCACGTGGCTGGCGTGTCCTTGACTTCCTCGGCTGGGGTCTGAGGCCGTCCTGTGGTCACATTACAGTCATCCCCCACATTTCAATGTTCCAAGCCTTCAAGGTTCATCCGTAAGAGGCCCTCTCTTTTCCAGGCATTTTGCTCCCCAAAGAGTTTTGTGAGTTCCTGGAAGGCTCACCCAGGCAACCCCCGTGTCCCCTAGAGCCACCCAGTCCTGGGTTCTGGGGTGCCTCGTGAACAAGGAGAGCCCCGTCCTGCTGCTCCTGTGCCCCAGCACCTGCCACTGCCACCAGCCCGTTCCCCCTGTCCTCTGCCGCGTTGCTCGTCTCAAATCTGTACCCCACACCTCACACCCCACACCCCACACCAGGCTCCGGGTCCAGGGGCTCCTCTCCAGCTCCTCAGAAATGTTCTCATTTCTGTGAACTTTCAGCCCCATCGTGGAAGCTCGGTGCCGCTCAGGGTCTCTCCTCGGCCAGAACCGTCCAAGCTTAACTGTCTGCAGCCCCTCATCTCCCCGCGCTGGCTCTGGGGCCCCCCGGGAAAGGTGTGAAGCCCCGGCTTCGGGATGGCCTGGCTCCTACTCTAAACACGTCGGACACACTCTGCCCGAGCAGATCAGGTTTCACTTTCCACAAACAGCAGAGGCCGGGGCCGGGGCGCGCAGTGTGCTTGACTCCCGCCAGCTGTTCGCAGGGAAGCGGGCTGTCTGCAGAGGAGACGCGGCCAGGCCTGGCGGAGCTCTGCTCCTGCTTTCTCTCTCTTCCATCCGCAGACTGAGGAGATGTGTTCGTTCCGTACAAAGAATGCCCAGCCACTTCCGTTTTCAGTTTCCAAATGGCGGGCCTTTTTAGTTAGTTCTTGTCTAGTGTCCTCAAAGGATGCATGCGTATTTTCTTCCTTTGGTTAATATATATAAGATAAGGGGCTCTTTTTTTATTCTGATAGAGAATGCACAGGTTAGAGAAGGGGGGAAGGAAAAGGTACAGGTGAGAGCCAAGAGGAACTCAGGCCATAAGTGACATGTTTTGTGGGTTTTGCTTGTACAGTGGTACCTCGAGATACGAGTTTAATTCGTTCCGTAACCTTGAGGCGTGGGAAACTATGAGATGCTCCAGTCTCGGTAAACTGGTGGGTCGTGTGCAGCCGGCCGATCCGAGATTACTCCTATCTCAAATGTTGCTCATATTTCAAAGCAAAAATCACTCGCTCGATGGCTCGTATCTCAAAAATCTCGTATGTTAGGGCACTCGTATCTCGAGGTACCACTGTATAAATAGGAAGGTTCATAGTAACTCATGCACTTTATATATTTTTTTTTTTGATTTTTTACAGAGAGGAAGGGAGAGGAATAGAGAGCTAGAAACATCAATGAGAGAGAAACATCTATCAGCTGCCTCCTGCACGCCCCTTACTGGGGATGTGCCCACAACCAAGATACATGCCCTTGACCGGAACCAAACCTGGGACCTTTCAGTCCACAGGCTGATGCTCTATCCACCGAGCCAAACCGGTTTTGGCTCGTGCACTTTCTTTAGTGGTGCAAGGCTCAACCTGACACATAGATGACATGAGACCTCCCCTGGTCCCTTCCAAGAAGAAGGCAAGCCCGAACTTGAAAGGATTCCCGGTCCTTACTTCTGCAGCCTTGTCCAGAGACGGTCACGGTCACCTTGGAGATTTACCTGCACAAGCATCGCGGCTTTTCTCGGGCAGGCACGGCTGTATCTTGTCTGGTGACGTCAAGCCCTGTGATTGGAATAACCAGGCTGAAATGGTCCACGCCTCCTTTTGGCAGTGAACCTGGCGGCGGGAACCTCTTAGTTGTACAGTGGTACCTCGAGATACGAGTTTAATTCGTTCCGTAACCTTGAGGTGTGGGAAACTATGAGATGCTCAGGTTGCGTGCAGCCAGCCGATCCTCGAGATTACTTGTATCTCAAATGTTGCTCGTATTTCAAAGCAAAAATCGCTCACTCGACCAATGGCTCGTATCTCAAAAATCTCATATGTTAGGGCACTCGTATCTCGAGGTACCACTGTAGATACAACACCAACAGTCATTGTTCGTGTTCTTGAAGCTCACCCACTCACATGCTTTTACCTCTGATGGAAGATAGCCAAGCTGTGGTAGTATTAGCTTTAGCTAATTTTTCTATCTTGAAAGAATGGGTGCTCTAAGCCAGATACACCTGAGGTCAGTTCTTCTGCCAGGACTGCTCTGTTTGACTGCAAATGCCTGACTTTCAAGAAATATTTAGCACTTCAGCCTGAACCTCCTGCCTCGTCCCTGTGGTCTGCTTTCTGCTGAGAAATGAACGCTAGTCAGCACCGGGGGGAATGGATGCTCCTCGATCTGCCAGCAGCCCTGGTTCCGATGGCTTCACATGAAAGCATTGCGTTCCTCGTCTTTCTTTTCTTTCTTTAACTCAGGGGATCACCGATTTATTATAAAAGGCTGTAACTCAGGAACGGCCAGATGGAAGCGGGGCACGACTCCAGAGTGTTCTGTTCTGTTACGTGTATCTGCTAGCTGATTATTCAAGAGGGGATTTTTACTTTTCATCTGCCAGTGATTCCTTACCGCAAAACAAGTGCGATACAGCAGATACTCACTCGGGAGTGCGTTGCCTCATCCTCACTCGTTTACCTTCATTCTTAAGATACGTCATAAGCCTTTGCCCCGGTTTTCTGAGTAAAACATGGCCATCCTGTGTAACGTTCTAGCGCGGAAATGAACTGTTGGCTTTATAGGGAGGAACTCAGACTCGCAGGACATTCCGAGAGGAATCGGCACAGTCCCCTAAATCACTGCCACCTCTCAACGTGAAAACACTCACGAACAGTATTTCAGGAACATGGATGTAAACGAGAGATATTGGCATGATTTTATTTCAGGTTGGATATATCGTTTGAAATCTTCTGCAGATATTTTCTCTTGAGAGTGAAAAAAAGAAGAACCCTGAGCAACTCGGATGGGTTTCTGTGTTACCATGAAAACTGTTCAAAAGAGCTTACGCACTGTGTCTCAGTGGTTGACCAGGAATCAGGGGGTCCTGGTTCGATTCCCCGTCAGGGCTCGTGCCTGGGTTTCGGGCTCTGTCCCCGGTAGATGACGTGCAGAAAGTAGCCAATTGATGATTTTCTCTCATCACTGGTGTTTCTCTCTCTCTCCCTTTCCCCTCCTCTCTCTGAAACCAATAAAAACATGTTTTAAAGAAGAAACTAAAGACACTTTTCAAAAGTGAAAATATTAGTTTTCAATTTAAATTTTCCATTTTAATTTTAAGAAGTAACATTTTTACTATTGATCATGAGCTCTTCCCATCTAGAAATGAAAAGTCCATAATAGCAAGGATTTTTTGTCTTGTGTTTTTAATTCATTTCTGTGTACCTGTCACCCTGCACAATAGTGATATTTAATAGACATGCAGTATGTTTTGTTGAATGAATAATAGCCTAATATTACTCACCAGCACTTAACAGAGTTGCTAAGTCAAAGGAGACATTCCCAACGAGATGCCCAATCCTATCATTGTTTGTCCTACCGATACTCTAACACTGAACGCCATGTGACTCTAAGGATATAGCCATCCTGTGGCTTGTGCCATTTTGGAAAGTAGGGATAACATGGTTGAATTAAAACCATAGGTAAAGACTCAAGTGAACTCTTTGGCTCTCGTATTTTTTCAAAATCCTCCCACTTAAACGCTGATAGTTTTTAGGGACAATTATTTTAGCCTTCCCTAACCTTTTTGAAGTTGGCAACAAGCAATAAAACACCCAAAGATCAAGAAAAAAAAAGGGGGGGAGGGGGTGATGGCTCCCTGGGGAACTTAGGTTTGGCTGGACGGAGTGCCTTTGGGGAGTAACATCTGAGATGAGGTGGTGGTTTTGTACTGAACTTGGGTCTGTCTTAATGAAGTTCATTTCCAGGGCCTTTGGAATTGCAGAAACCAACGCTTCAAGTAAACTGGTCAGCAACTACAGAGCGTAAACAAAATCCCATTGCGAGGTCTTCGTGACCTCGGTTTTATAACTCAGTGGATCGGCTTCATTCAGAAGTGGGCTCGCTCCACCGTGTGGGAGCCGTGTTGTGTGGGTCCCATAAAGAGCTTAGTCCCCCGCCTTCCCCATTCACAGGCAGATGGTGGTGGCAGAAAGTAGGCACTGGGGCTGCATCCCAGCGGCCCACCAATCTCGCGATGTTACCCTGGGTCTGGTCCCATCCCTGCCCCTTTATTTTTGTCCTTTAGCTGTGAAACGGAAACTACAATAGCTGTTGGTAGCGTAGTGGTGAGCATGCCTGAGATCGTGCCACGGAGTAAGTAGGTGCTGGAGACTTCTCTCGTGCCTGGCCCTCTACGTATTAACTTAGGTCACGCTGCCCCGAACAGAATGACGTTAGGACACGAGAATGTTCTTCCCACTCCCTCCACCCCCATTCCCACTTCTCTGCTCTGTGCAAGTCCTGGGGTCTAAAGCCGTGTTCCTCAGTTTTCATGGTCCCAGAACATGTTAGCAACATACCGATGCTGACTTTTTCTCGTGCCAATGACAGACTTAAAAAAACACATGGACCTTATATAGTCAGTATCATTTCACAAAAGGAGAGTTTTATGACCCAAAGCGAGCAGAACCTGCAAGTGCAGAGACCAGAACAGCCCGGGGCCGGCCTTCCAGCTCCGCTTTCCTCTTCAGTGTCCCTGCGCCCTAAATGGGCTCCTCTGGGGTGGCCCGTGAGGTTGGCCTGGGGCTGGGGTCACCAGGCCTGTCCCTGGGGATGGGTGGGGGACGTTTCTCAAGGATGGGAGATAAGACCATCACCCCCACACTCACAAGACCACTCAGCTGGTACCATTTAGAGGCCCGAGTCTGTGGTGAGCTGGGGCTTGGAGACTTTCACCAGCCCCGAATGCCCATAAATTCAAGAGCCTGTTTTGAAACGTGGGAAATGGAAAGAGACGTGCTGGTGAATGGGGGAAGGTGGGAAGCCCGCTTGGGACAGCAAATCAAATTAGTTCCCGGTTCAGTGCCGCGGAGAACTGGGGTGAGGAGGGGTGATTACAGAGAGGAAGGGAGAGACACAGAAAGTCAGAAACATCGATGAGAGAGAGACATCGATCAGTCGCCTCCTGCAAGCCCCACAGTGGGGATGTGCCCTCAAGCAAGGTACATGCCCCCAACTGGAATCGAACCCGGGACCTTTCAGTCTGCAGGCCGACGCTCTATCCACTGAGCCAAACCGGTCTTGGCTCTAGCCACTCTTAACTGTCAGCTTTAAGGAGCTGCTCGCTCCGTTTCTGATGCTGCTGATTTGAAAACGCACGTCCTTTGGTTCTTTCCAGAGGCGAGGACATTCAGTAAGTGACCCTCAGGCAGAGTTGTGAGTAGGTCCTGGGGTATTGGGTCTTTCTCCTCTGGCTGGTCTCCAGGAGAGTTATGTGTTCCTTTGACAAGTGTGCAAATGCCAAAGGCCGTTTGTTTGCACACTTAAAAACCCAGCGTTAGCACGGTGGTCTGAGTCATTGCACTAGTGACCCCGGCACCATCAGCCGGGCTTCCTCACACCTAGGACTTCCCATGCCAGCCCATTCGAGAAAGATCCACGTTCCACGCACAGCTTCTGCACTGGAGGCAGGCAGGGTCCAGGAGGAACCTGGGGCATGCGGGAAACGGAGGTGACGGAGGCTCCCATTTGGGGTGCTTACTGGCCACAGTGCCAGGGACTGTCACTCTGGTGCCCCAAAGTTGGGAGTTTATAGTCTGCACTGAATTCCCTTTCTCTTACGTTCTTGTCCCTGGTTGGGGGAGGACTTCCTTTTGACCTTGGCCTAGATGGAGGAAGATGAAGGGGCTGTTTCTATGGCAACACATCCCGCTCCAGGCTTAGGGCAGCTGGTTGAGGCGAACCCTGGGTTTTAGGGAGGAATGCTTTTGTAGTTTACCCCCCACCACCCCACACCCACCCTACCTCCTGGAGCTTCATCTTTAGCAGCCACTTGTTGCTGTTAGCAACAGGATAAGGTTAGAGGCCTGGGGACCAGACCCAGCAAGGCCTCCAGTCTTGCTGTTATCTAGAAGGTAAAAGCTGGCGACCGGGTGACCACCAGCTCTGCTTTGTCCTGCCTCAGCCTGGTTTACACATCTATCCAGGTGGCTTATTAATAGTGTCCCCTTCCGCCTTCAGGGGACCGTCCATTATAGGGTCACCACTCCTAGGCATCAGGGAGACCTCCCTGCCTTGGTACAGTTTGGGCCGAAGCGCTGAGTAATCACAGCGTGCATTTGGCCAGAGTAAATAACCCCGGCCCCGCCGCCTCTCAGAAACCCGTAGCCAC
This sequence comes from Lasiurus borealis, assembly GCA_004026805.1. NCBI lineage: Eukaryota > Metazoa > Chordata > Mammalia > Chiroptera > Vespertilionidae > Lasiurus > Lasiurus borealis. The sequence goes on along the minus strand of PVJN01020922.1, from coordinate 9,618 downwards.
CGGGGAAGGCTGGTCTAGAATTAGGGTTTCAGAAACCTGGCCAGAAATCTTTCCACCTCACCTCGGTCCAACATCTGGTGCTGTGAGAGCCATCCCGACAAGATGAAAACATGCCACTGAACCAGAAATGCCGGCGGCGGAGTTGAGGGTATGGTTTCAGGGTGGAGCCCTCAGCCCTGTGGGCTCCCGGTCAGCCTTCTCTGGCAAACGCGCTGTCTTCCAACTGGAGAGACAGAGCGTGTTTTCCAGCGGCCTGGGTTTGGATCCTGCTCGGCCCTTATTAGCCATCGGCCGGAGGGAGTCAGTTTTAGCTTCACCAGTTTTGTCATCTGTTTTCTGAGGACACCGTGTTTCTTTTCCACCACGTTACCATGGTTTCTCTCCTCTAGAACTTCTAACATGCTAGTCCTTCCTAGACACCTCTTGCTGCCTCACCTGATCATCTGCTATTCTTCCTTCAGCTTAGTATCAGCTCTTCTAAGAAGCTCTTCCAATTGTCCGAGCCCAGGTGGATAGAGTGCCCCTTCCAGGTGCTTGTTCCTTAGCCTAGCTCTTATCCATTGTATCCGTGTCCCTTAGTCCAGCATCTACCCACAATATCCATCCGTGTTCCTCAGCCCAGCATCTACCCACAACATCCGTGTTCCTCAGCCCAGCATCTATCCACAACATCCCTGTCCCTCAGCCCAGCATCTACCCACAACATCTGTGTTCCTCAGCCCAGCATCTACCCACAACATCCATGTTCCTCAGCTCAGCACTTATCCATAGCATTTATCACACTGGGTGGTAATTGCTTGCTTCTCATCCCTCTTCTACTAAATTGTCAGCTCATGAGGACAGGAACACTGTCTACCTGGTTCCCTTCACCTTTGTCTCTCCAGTAACTAGCCCGGTGATGGACTCATTAACAGATACTCCGATATACATCCGTATAGATGACCCTTAAACATGGAGAAAAACCATGTGTGGCTTTTGACTGCCCCAAAACTTAACTACTGATAGCTTACTATTGACCCAGAAACCTTACTAATAATATGCAGCAATGTGGCCAGATTATTATAATCTCTGAATGCATAATAATCTGGCCACTCAGTGTATATCCTATATAATAAAAGGCTAATATGCAAATTGTCCCCTCGACCAGCAGGCAGGCCGGCTAACTGCCCAAGTCCCCTTCCCCTGGCCGGGCTGGCCAGACCCCGCCCGTGCACAAATTCATGCACCAGGCCTCTAATATAAATTTATAAGTATAAATATATATGTGTACTAGGCCTCTAATATAAATAAACATATATATATATATATATATATATATATATATATACACACACACACACACACACACATACACTGAGTGGCCAGATTATTATGTGTTCAGAGATTATAATAATCTGGCCAGTCAATATATAGTTGATTAGCACATAGTTTGTATATGTACAGTGGAACATCGTTTCTTGAACTTAATTTGTTCTGGAAGGCTGTTGGCGAAGTGACTTGTTTGAAAACCAAATCATTTTTCCCCATTAGAGATAATGTACATTGAATTAATCCGTTCCAGTCCTCCAAATGATTCCCCTGTTTAATCATTCCTATATACAGTAAATGTCTAATGTGCTGTTTAATTTATAAATAAACAACTTCTCAAATTTATTGAACCACCTCCTACTAACCTTAAACGGGTTTTTCATATCATACTGCCTGGGATGTGCTATCACCAGCCAACTGCTTTTCCTTTATATGATCAACAACGGTTTCTCCACCTATTCAAAAAAATTGCTGTTTTGTGAGCATTTTCACAACTTTAGCCCTCTTGATGGCTCTTTAAGTTTTCCAATTAGGCTAATAGTCTGTTTTGCCAGAACAAAAGTATTGTCTCCTCTGTTTGATGCCTGAGAGATGCTTTTTGTTGTGCTGAAGTATCAGCAAGAAAGGGTTGTCAGGTCTGAAAAGTGAAGTTTTGGTCTACAACCGAGACATTTTTTTCTGGTCCAGAACCGAATTGTTTGAGATGGGAGATGTTCTTGAACCGAGGTTTGACTCTATTATACACTGTATTCTTACCATAAAGTGAGTGAGAGAAAAGGTTATTAAGAAAAATCGTAAGGAAGAGACCATAGACTTATAATACTATACGTTTTTATTGAAACAAATCCATGTATAAGGGGGCCCACATAGTTCAAACTTATGTTGCGCAGGGGTCAACCGGACTTTCTGAATGAACACGTAGGTGAACACAGGCTAATCGGGAAAGTCTCCCCTTCACCCCCCTCCCACCCCCCGGGTAAGTGTGGTTTCAAACTTGACCATGATGTGTGGGATAGGGTTGTGTCTCCCCAACAAACTTCATTCCTGCTAATGTGAACATGACCTCTTGCATTTGGTATTGCTGAGACACCAGGATTCTGGAATTTCAGAATTCGCTTACAATCCTTCAGACAACGTCTTGATTTTCACTCCAAGTTCTGGTTTTCCTGTGCATAAGAACATCATTTAAACATAGCTTTGAATTGCTTTTAGGCACCGTTAGGGTATTTTGAGAAGCAGTTTGTTTTTTTGTTGTCGTGTTTTCTGCAGGAGCTCAGTTTTGTCCATAACGGCAAAGGCCTAGCCGTGGGGCTGACTTCAGTGAGGCACTCACTCCGAGAAAGTTTTCCTCTGGACAAAGGGGAGTAGTTAATAGATTCGCGAGCAATTCGGAATTATCTGAGGCATTACAGAGCTCCGGGAGCAGGTGTGGGTTTGTGCCTTTGTGAAACGCCGTGGGGACCATTCTAGACCATTCTGGGCCACGTTGTTTAGATGTGAACCCGTGGTGGACATGTTCATTGTATGTTGTCATGTGTCCTGGGCTCCAGCACAGCCTTCTGGAGACCCCGGACTTCCTCTCACCTTCTTCTCAGTCCCCGTCATGTCCAGTCCGGCCTCAGGCGCTACATGAGTGCTCGCAATGTGTTCCTGAAGAGAGAAATATTAACCAAAATCTTTAGGTTATAAAAAGGGAACATTAGATGGAACCCAGTTTAAAAAGAAGAGGAGGAGGAAATACAGCCAATGGCACAGGCTGAACTCCGTCTGGAGAGCTGACATTTTATTTTCCAGATCGTTCCCTGCGCCTATAGGCACAGCTATAATTTTTTATGACGCCCCAAAATACCCTAAGTGCTATCCTTCTCAACAGACGACGGTTTTCTGCCCGGGCCTCGCGGCCACGCCTCTTTGGCAGGTAGAGGCGGCGGTGGGAGCGAGCCCCGCTCTCTGCAGGGCGGTCCACCCATTTGCTAGGACCATCAGGCGAGGTGGTGCGGGCTGCATTCCTTCGGTGGTGATTCGGAAAGACCCGTCTGGAAAAGCAGTTAGGGGCCGCGCCGCTGCCGTGTGTGTTTGGAGCGATGCTGGAGGACCGGGCGGTTACATACTGCTCAGCAGTGAAGACGGGAGCCCGGTCTCTGTTCCTGACCAGATTTTGGGGTGGAGAGGTGGTGCGGTCCTCCCTGATGTTTAACCCAAGAGCAGCCTGGGGTCTCCGAGACCGGCTTCCATCGAGAGCTGCTGCCGCGGGCGTGGCTCTGGTCACAGCCTCCCTCTAGAGCAGCGGTTCTCAACCTTCCTAAGGCCGCGACCCTTTAAGAAAGCTCCTCACGTGGTGGTGACCCCCAACCATAACATTATTTCCGTTGCTACTTCATCACTGTCATTTTGCTACTGTTATGAACTGTAAAGTAAATATCTGATATGCAGGATGTATTTTCATTGTTACAAATTGAACATCATTAAAGCATAGGGATTAATCACAAAAACAATATGTAATTATATATTGTGAAATATTTATTTCTAATTACAAATAAGGGAAATTTTTGTCTTGAATCGTGGTGTAGCATGGCTAACAGTCTTCATAGGACAACAGTAAACTACATGGCTATACTTTGCTACACCGAGGAGCGGTGTGTTGGTTCCTAAGACCATGGGACATAGGTGTTTTCCAATAGTCTTAGGCGACCCCTGTGAAAGGGTCGTTCGACCCCCAAAGGGGTCGAGATCTACAGGTTGAGAACCTCTGCTTTAGAGAGTCAGTATTGTTAATTATTACATGTGGCTGGGGAGGAACCTGGCACAAGAGAGGTGATTCATTTGCCTGCAGTGACCCAGCCCCGAGCTCCAAGGCTAGCCCTCTGCTGGTGCCCGCCCTCTGCAGGTGCCCGCCCTCTGCTGGTGCCCGCCCTCTGCTGGTGCCCGCCCTCTGCTGGTGCCCGCCCTCTGCTGGTGCCCGCCCTCTGCTGGGAGCCCTGGGCTGTGTGTCCAGGCCTTCAGGAAGGAAATAACCCTGGGGTGTGGATGTAGAGAGATGACACAACTAAGTGATGGAGACTCGGGCTGCACTTTGGGACCCAGAGGAAGTCAGAGCTGTTCGAACGCCCCAGCCTGTTGGGGGCCCTCCATCCTCCCAGCCCAGCCCCCCTCGCCTGCCCTTGTCCGCCACACACCCACCGTGCACACGCACCCCGGTTTCAGCAGGCGGCTCATCTCGTCCCCGCTGCCCCCTGCAGCTGCTAACAGGGACCCTGTGATCTGTGTGGCCTTCGTAGGCGCTGAGTCACCCTTTTACACAGGATGTCATTCACTCCCCGCACCGGCCAGATGCACGCGGGGATCCTCCCTGCCTCTCGGAGGAGGAAAAGGAGGTTTGGAGATCTTGACTCACACGCTGGGACGCAGTTAGGAAGGGAGAGGCCTAGGAACTGAATCCTGTTCTGTCTGGTTCCCAAGGCCTGTGACTTGAACCTCCACCCCCGCCCTCACCCCGGGCCCCTCTGTGAATGCCTTCTTCATGCCCATCTCTGTGCGCCCCCAAAGATCAACGCTGCACTCCCGTGAAAGCCTTTCCTGGCGCACGCCACCCCAGGGTTTTCCCGCCCACATCCCCCTCTCTCTGCCTCTCCTCTGCCCTCGGGGAGGCCTGGTCCCCCCACCTCCTGGACCATGTGCTCCTGGGGCCCCTCGGTGCCCCCAAGTCCTGTGACTGCAGAGACGCTCCATACGACGGGGGCTGTGGTGGCCGTCCATTCCCAGGTGACCGCTAGTGTGGTTGGGAAGAGATTTAATATTAAAGTCCCGAAGAAGCCGCTCCTTTTCCTACGGCCTCCCCTCCTCTCTCCCCCTTCCTGAAGGGCAGCTTTTGAAAGCTCCAGCTGCAGGTTTCATGTCACTTTTCACAACCACACGTTTCAGTCACTCTTGGACCCACAATCTCCGGTGCCCGCTAAGAAGGACCGCTCAGCTGTGGGTTGCAAATGCTTGAAAACAAGCAGCATTTATTAGAGGTTCCAGCCCCTTCCAGTCGGAGCACAAATGCCCATGTCACAGTGAAGCCGCCGGCCAGCACGCATGTCCCATGCATGTTCCTCGCATGAATGGTGACTGTTTTCTTTCCGCGCTGCAAACCTGGCAGAGGGGAGGAAAATAGCCTTAGGTCCACGTTGGCTATGGGGCCCCCTGCATGTCATAACCCCTGTCACCACAAGATGTCAGTATGGTATCAGCCCTGGTGCCCCGGGCTGACAATGGTGGCCCAGTTCCTTCTGCGCCAGGATTAGCCCACACTCTGGCCTTCTGACTCATTCTCCCTGCGCAGTGTCCGCTGGGAAAACTCGTCCGGAGGCTCCTCTGCGTTCTCTCTCTCAGTTTAAACCCTTTCCCAGCTCCTCCTGGAGGCACAGATAACCCTAGGAACCCGCTCTGTTTGGTGTTAGCTCAGCACCTTTAAAGGTTTTCAAGATAATGGTTTTATCTCTCTCTAAGGAGGAGGGTTTTAAGTAGTTAAGGATGGGGGGAAATGGTATTGCTAGTAAGAGTACTGATAAGCTTTTAGGTGGATTTTTTTCTCCCTCTTCCTCTCTCCTCATCTCTTTTCTCTCTCTCCTCTCTCCTCTTTCCTCTCCTTTTCCCCTCCCCGCTCTTTCCTTAACCTAGAGAAAAGGAAGGAACAACCCATATTAACTAAGTAAAGCCAGCAAGAGAGGGGATTGGTGTCAGGAAAGCATTGTATTGAGGCCGGGGCGTGCTCCTGTACCCCCAAGGGAAGTGGGAGTATTATGCCCACTTCTCAGTTAACTAGGAGCTAGTGAACACGCGGCAGAGCCTGGTTTGGACCTGGATCTGCTGGTCCCCAGAGCCTGCGCCCACCCCCAGGCTGGTACCATCACTCTTGTCCGTCTGTCTGTGTCATAAAACGCAGGAGGGATACATGTGTGGCCTGGTCAGCAAGTACCTGCTGAGTCCTGGCTGTACCGAAGGTTCCATGTTGTAAACAATACAAAGCCCTGGCAAATATCTCCTCTGCCCTCAAGAAGCAAAATCAAGTCCAGAAGGGCAAAGACATGTACGTGAAGGTCAAGGGGAAACCATGGGCCACGGCCTTTCCTTCCCAGGAAGGAGGGGAGGCTGGCCGAGCAGAGATCAGGCTCCCAGGTGCTCTTCATCAGGTTGGTCTTCAGTAGACGGAACGCAGAGCACAGCTGAGGCCGCTCCTGCCCCGGCTTCTGCGCTCCTGAACCGGAGAACATGAGAAGGAGGCGTAATCCCGGCTGACAGAGGCTGCCCCCCGTGCGTGCCTTTGTTCCCCAGCTGGCAGATCACCCCTAATCCTCTCCTGAGGTGGTCTGATCCGGGGGACAGGTGACGGCAAGCCGGGGGGTAGCATGTGCGGTGTGGGGGGCTGTTTCCAGATGGGGAGGGGCCGCCCTGGGGCTTCTGGGAAGGCGGGCCCCAGCAGCAGCAGAGGGCTCTGGACGGGGACTTGAGAGCCCTGTGTCCGGGCACAGAGCTTGGCGGGGACCCCCAGGGGAGGATGGGGAGGACGGGGCATCTGAGAAAGAAGGCCGAGCGGGGAGGTTAGGGAAATGGGGTTAGTCACCTGGGGCTCCCGGCAGCTCAGTCCTTGTCTGCTCGGAGAGAGGACCGCCCGCAGCTGAGACCCGCGCACTGTCGGTAGGAGCCGCGGCCCAGGTTTCCTCACCCGCAGCTATGAAACGTAAACTACATCACGGAGAGAACGTCGTAGAATTCTCTCTCTTCCTGTCCTTAACAGCCCAGAATGCACGGACCTTTCCGAAATGGAGGCCTGGGGGACTGGCTCTGCAGACACTCGCTGTCTTTCAGCGTCCGCTGTGTCGCTCTGAGCGGAACGTGATTGGCAGAGAGAACCACGTTTTATACCAGAGTGGATCAGATTCGTTGTAATAGCGGGTTCTGAGGGGTTACCCACACCGTTTTCCTTTTCATCTGGGAGACTTGGGAGAGCAGAATGGGGTGCTATGAATAACATGCTGTGGCAATGAGGTCCCTAACCAGCCGTGGCATCTGGTCACCCTCATTTGGGGGGCTCTTGTTAGAGGGTTCGCCTTCAAGGGTAAATCTCCTGTTCCCGCCTGCTCTGCAGGCTGCTCCGTGGCTTCTCGGTGCACCAGAGCAGCGGTTCTCAACCTGTGGGTCGAGACCCCTTTGGGGGGTCAAACGACCCTTTCACAGGGGTGGCCTAAGACCATTGGAAAACACAGATACGATTCATAACAGTTGCAAAATTACAGTTATGAAGTAGCAACAAATATAATTTTATGGTTGGGGGTCACCACCACATGAGGAGCTGTATTAGGAAGGTTGAGAACCACTGCACAGAGTGAAAGCCACACTGCGCCTGCAGGCCTGGCGCCTGCTTCCTCTCGGCCTCCTCCCCGCACGCACTCAGCACATTCCCACCTCCAGGCCCGGCCCTGGCCTCTCCCCCACCTGGAGCCTCGCTCTCCTTGTCCCCGCCTCACCCCCACCTGCCCTCCGCCGGGCCAGCTCCCTCTAATCTCCTGGGTCTTGGCTGGAACCTCACCTCCTCGGAGCACCCTCCCCAGCCTCCCTGCTGTGCTCCCCCCTTCCATCCCCAGCGCATTTCATCATAGAAATGGCACACGTAGACGTAACTTCCTGTCTATCCCCTCTGGGCTGCCTTCTTCCCCAGAAGGTGAGCACCCCGAGGGCAGGAATCGCATCTGGCCCGGTCGGTCCCTGGTGGCTGGTCGTGGCTGCACCAGCCAGGGTGACAGGGACGAGGCTGATGCAGGCAGCACGAGTGATTCACTGCTGGTGTCCCGGTCGCCTGGTTCACCCCTGCCTGTCCTGCGCCCCCACCCATAGGCCTCGGGGCTCTAAAACAGCCATTGGCTGCATCCTGTAGATGCTTTCAGGCAGCGGAATTGGTTGAACTTGGTACAGTCCTACGCTGAGAAAAGCCTGAAACAGCCCCTGTCCTTGGGAAATGTAGGGCGTCTTGCAGAAGCGGCAACACGGACATTAACCAAGTTCAACGATGGGGTTTACCGAGTGCCAGTGTGAAGGGCCCCGGAGAACGGTGGCTCCGCCCCCTCCTCCCCCCCTCCTGGTTTTCTTACTGACACCGTGTACATGGTATTACAGTGGTACCTCGAGATACGAGTTTAATTCATTCCGTAACCTTGAGGCGTGGGAAACTATGAGACGCTCCAGTCGCGGTAAACTGGTGGGTCGTGTGCAGCCGGCCGATCCGTGCGATGACTCCTATCTCAAATGTTGCTCGTATTTCAAAGCGAAAATCGCTCGCTCGACGGCTCGTATCTCAAAAATCTCGTGTGTTAGGGCACTCGTATCTCGAGGTACCCCTGTATGTTTTTGCTTGTATCCTGCGTGACCTTTCCCTTTCCAGAACAGACACTCCCAAGACGGAAGAGCCGTCTTTCTCTCTTGCGCTCGTGGCTGTATTTCTGGCGCCCAGAAGGGTACCTGGCCCACAGGGGGTGTTCAGTGAAGATATGTGGGTGACAGAAGGAATGAGGTGAAAGTGCACCCCGGGCTGCCTGTAGGCCTTCAATGGGCCCTGGAGGGATGGGCTGGGTTTGCGAGGGGAAACCGTCCAGGATGAGATGAGGGGCCGGTGGGTACCAGATCCTGGCTTGTTTAGTCTAGAAAACGAGCCAGCAGGTTCCAGTTTCGTTGACTGAACCCTGAAATAATGTCCCTGTGGTCCTCCTCTCCTCCCCCCCCCCCTTTACCCCCCTTGCTCCTTTGGTCTGGGTGACACCCACGGCAGAGGTGTCAGGGGAAAGCTGGCTGCCACTCACATTCCTTGGCCTTCAAACAGCCGAGCGAAAGCAAGCAGCCCCGGGCCCCCGAGGCGGGTCGGGGATTAGTGCGGAGTTTACGGGCCGTCCAGGCCCCGGGCCCCCTTTCCTCTGCATTCCCGTCCCCGCCGTTCACCGCCGGTTCCTGACTCCTTCTTCCGAGGCTGGAAAATGTAAGAAACCGGGGCGTTACTTTCCACCACTTTGAGAGCTCTGGGCTGGTTACGCCCACCGGGAGAGGGGAGGGTTTCACTCCCATCCGGCGAGGTCCCATCCGAAGCACAAGGGGATGGAGATGCCAGGGGCGTGGTGTGTCATGGTGCCTGGAGATCACTCCCCTGGGCTCTCCTTTGTCCTCGTCAGAAAGCCACACCTCTTAAGGCGGCTCTCAGCTGGCATGGGAGCAGCTGGCGGAGTTGAGAGCTCTGTCGAGGTTGAAGTCTGATGAAATGTGGAGACAGGCAGACTCGGAGCC
>PVJN01020921.1:0-35321 GCA_004026805.1 Lasiurus borealis | reverse complement strand
CTCCCTTGCAAGCGCTCACCCGAAGTCCTCACTTACCCCTGCAGGAAGAGAATACAAGGCAACTGGCAGAAAGCACTTCCTTTACTCTGACCCATTTATGTTTTTAGTCATTTTGCCCTGCCTACTTCCAAGAGGGTTGATCATATGGCTTTTAAGATGGAATCATAAATTCAAAACTCAGCCCAAACCAGTTTGGCTCAGTGGATAGTGCGTCAGCCTATGGACCAAAGGGTCCCAGGTTCGATTCCGGTCAAGGGCACGTACCTTGGTTGCAGGCACATCCCCAGTAGGAGGTGTGCAGGGGGCAGCTGATTGATGTTTCTCTCTCATAGATGTTTCTAACTCTCTATCCCTCTCCCTTCCTCTCTGTAAAAAATCAATAAAATGTATATATTTTTTAAATCAAAACTCATGTAATGGGCAAAAGAAGCAAGAATCTGAAATCCTAAGCCAGTTTTCAAACTATAGTGCACCTAAGAATAACTGTTCTGTCTAAAATGCAGATTTTCAGGCCCGGGGCTCAAGAAATCTACATCAGTAGATCTGGGGTGAGGTCCAGAGTCCATATGGCATTCCAGATGATTCTGATGCTAGTGGTCTAAGGAGAGCCCTCTTGGATACCACTGCTATTGGCTAAAAGAGTCCCTATAATAAAAGTGGCAGGCATGCAGGAAGCAGCCAATTGGTGATTCTCTCTTATCATTGATGTCTCTCTCCGTCTCTTACTCTCTCTGAAATCAATAAAAAGAAAACATTTAAAAAAAGAAATGATCCAGTGTTTTAGTTAGTATATAAATTGCAGCAGGTTAAATTGGGAAAAAAAAAAAAAAATCTCCAGTTTGAGGCTTGCTCAGTTCATCCATGCATTCACCACTGCCCTCATCCATCCATCCATCCGTCCATCCGTCCATCTCTCCATGCATCCACCCAGTCCATACAAAGTTCTCACTCTGTGCCACGTACTGTGATAAATCCTTGGGATACAAAATGGAGTAAAGCATCATCCCAGTCTAAGGAACTCAAAGTCTACAGGAGAAGATATGTAAGTAAGTCAAGTATTTTAATTCAAAGTGATAAGTGTTTACAAAGAAGATCTCACATTAGGTGTGCAACACACGTTTTTGTTATTAAACTATTAAAATACTAATCACAGTATTAAAATATGCCATTATAAAATGATAACATTAAAATATGTTAGTAAAACATATTGGATGCAAAAGATAATATTAAATTATTTCTTCAAGTAAAAGAAGATAAATGTGAAAGAACCGTAAGGAAAGAGTTCGGAAACTGTCTCCCTCTCTGATATCCTGGGTAGGTTTGACACAATTTTGGATGACTGAGCTTTACTGTCATCACCACCACGACACAAAGGAGATTTTTACTTCCCCCCAGCTGATTCTCAATCACTCCCTTCCATTATATCAATTCGCAGCTGCGTGCTGATGACTCCAGAGCAGTACTGTCCTGTCTGCATTCTCTGACCAGCTTTAAAGATGTATTTACAACTGCCTACATACTTTGCAGCCAGGATACATCCCATCCATTTCATAACTTATGTCCCCCAAATGGAATTCTTTTTATGATTGCTCTCAAAATTCAATTTCTTACCCTCTTTAATGGTCTCACTGTCCATTCACACTCCCAATCCAAATCTGCATTTCCTTATGCTTACCCCTCTGCTAGCCATCAGCCTCCATAGCCAGCTGGCTAGCACATTCATATGTCTAGCTTAGCAATATCTCTAATTCGGAGCCTCTCCATTCTTACCGATACTATCTCAGCTCAAGTTCTCATCTCTACCTACATCAGTGATTCTCAACCTTTCTAATGCTGTGACCATTTAATACAGTTTCTCGTGTTGTGGTGAATCGTAATGTAAATATCTGTGTTTTCTGATGGTCTTAGGCAACGCTGCTAGTGGTTCTCAACCTGTGGGTCACTGCTGTAGAGACTAAGATCATCAGAAAACAGGTCACAACCCACAGGTTGAGAACCGCTGACCTAGATGAATGCAGCCCTCTTATAACCACACCCTCCCTATATCTTAATTGTTCCATGGCCACAAGGTAAGCTTGGCCAAATTCACATCTGTCTCCCTCCCTTTTTTCCTTCCTCTTTTCCCCTTCTACCTACACTTCCTTGAATACTTCTGTTGCTTCCCCATGGCCAACAGAATAAAGTGTAAACACTGCATACATAACACACAGGGCCTTGCTAACTACCTTTAAGCAACTCTCCAGGATCTCTCATTACTCTCTACAGATGTATCCACACAGTAGTTTTAGCTCATTCTTCAATGGTCCCTAAAGATTCATGATTTTTGCACACACTCTGCCATCTGCTTGGATGCCCTTTCTTACATCTCCTCCCAGAACATTTATTTTTCAAAACTGGCTGAGAGGTGACTTCCTCTATGATTTCCTTTCCTTTTCCCTCAGCATAATCATTCTTCCTATTCCGCTGGTAATTCCTAAAGACATCTTGAATTCTGCTCTCATTACACTGCAATGTAATTTTCTTTTCATGTGTCTGGTAGGTTAGTCTACTAGAGGCAAAGTCCTTGAGTTGAGAATTAGTGCCTTAGTCAAGTATTTGTTTGTCAGTGACTCAGTTGAAGAGAGGATCAGGTATAGAAGACACATCTGAAGAAATTGGCCCAAATGTACTCTAGAGAGTTAGAAGCTAGAGAAATGAGGAGGAAGAAATTGAAATATAGAAGACAGAATGAGAAATTCCAACATTCATCATTCTGAATTCTGAATCATGAAAATGAGAGAGAGAAAGAGAGAGAGAGAGAGAGAGAGAGAGAGAGAGAAAGGGCTAATGTCTGAGAATGTCCCAGAACTGAGGAGAAACACAAATCCTTTGATTCATGAAACAATGATTGCCAAGCAGAATAAATAAAAATAAATCCATATATAAACATATAATGATGAGTCAACAAAAAAGAGAAAAATCTTAGAAACAACCCAAGGGGAAAAGATTACCTACCAATGAGAAACAAGCTAAGGATAGATTTCCCAATAGTAAGGCAGAAGGCAGAAGGCAGTGCATTGCTAACTTCCAAGTACTGAAAGAAATAACAATCAATACAGAATATTCCAAATCCAGCTCCATGATGATTGAAAAGGGAGGTCAGCATAAGAATATTTTGGGAAAAAGACTGGGAAAGTGAATCCAATGCATATCTACTGGGGGAAAGAAATGAACAAAAAAAACCTACTTTAGAAAAGAAGGAACTTTAATCTAGAAGAAAAGGCCAACATTAAGGAAATGAAAGTGTATTTATATATTTAATTCAAAAAGATCATTCTAGAAGAATTGTTTTTAAGCAGGGATGCTTTTGTTTCTTGGGGAACATCTGGCAATGGCTCGAGATATTTCTGGTTTTCACAACTGGGCAGGAGGCAATTAGGCAGCTACTGTTTACAGGCCTGAAATGCTAATATCCTGCAATGCGTGTGACATGGTGCCTACCTCACTATCCCATGTTCATCATTAGTTCTTAATGCTGCTTCCTCCCTCTGATTTTCTCTTCCTATGTGTCAGACCTTGACCTTGCAATTGACCCTGCCTCTGTGGCATTCCCAGGGCTCTGCTCTCTCCCCTGGGGCTGTTCTTGATAAAGCATGTCCTTAGCACTTTTGATTTTTCCTTTTTCATCACGTCCTTTCATCTCCTTATATTTATCTCGTGCTGTACCCAGGCTTTCTCTCTTCTAAACTGATACCACTTTCTCACCTGTGGCATTTCGGGCTGAGTAATTTTGGGCTGTGGGGACTGTTCTGTGCCATAGCATCTCTGGCCTCTACCCAAATGAATGCCAATTGTAAGAAGCAAGAGTATCTCCAGACACTGCCCAATGTTCAGGGTTGAAGGGATCATCCCCAGTGGAAAACCACTTATTAACATCAACCCAGTCTGGACCTATTCTCTGGAGCTTGGATAGTGGAGTAATCTGGTAGTCTGATCACTGAGAATGGGTTTGTGGGTTATAGTGAGCTTCACCCTCTCTTTAACAAAGATCTCTTGCACACTGCGCCCTAATCAAAATCCTGGAATGAATTTCTTTCCAAAGAGAAATTTTCTCTCTCCCTGATGACGCTGGTGACACCTCTGATACTTGCTCGTCAGTCCCCAGGCTACAGTCCTCTGAAATTCTGTTAAAAATAGGGGTGCCTCCATTTGTGGTAACTCCCCACATCTCCATACACAGCAATGAGCACAGCAAGGAGTGAGAACTCATCCCTTCTGCCTTACAACCTCCTTCCCTCTTCCTCTCACCCTTTTCCCCTTAGTGGTCTCCTGGAAGAGGGGAGTTTTAAAGTGAGATCCTGAATGAAGTGCAAACATTCCTCAGGGATTTTAAATAAGTTCCTCATTTGTGAAAGGGAAGGGAGATGGGAAATGACTGTTCTCTACTCCACATCAGTGGTCATTTCCCAAGAATCTAGGTTCCACCCGTGTAAGCAATAGTCTACGCACAGCCCTGTGTCTGGCCATGGGGTGGGCTATGATCATTGACCTTTCCTCCTGACTTTGCTGTCAGGTGGCGCTTCCTGGTGCTTCTCTGTGTGCGCGCTCTGAAAACCTGAGATATGATGCCCTGTGGTGATGCCACCCATTGGCCCGGGGTGTGGAGGACCTTCGAAGAGGTGCCCATTTCATGGCACTAATTTCTCTCAACAAATTGAGATCAAATACATTCAGAATGCATGCCGAAGGGAGCAGGGAGGGTTTACATGTCAGAGGCCGGGGTGCCACAAAAAGTGACCCTGTAACTGGACCTACTGATGTGGCCAGAAGATGTGGGTAACCTAACGTAGATGGGAGAGGGCGTGCCCACGTTTAGGAACGCTCACAGGTGCTCACTGACTAGCCCCCATGTGCAACCATGGTCCCAATCCCTCTAAAGCTGGAATGTCTACTAGTATCTATTCATGAACCTTCTGTGCTTTTGGCTGACCTACTGGTGGCCAGTGTGCTCCACTCCCAGTTCACACTGGCCCCGGGACCTTGAATACAGCCGTGGGGGCTTTGAGGGACTGGCCTTGACTTGTACTGTGACCTGCAATCCCATTTCTTCCATTCATTCCCGAATCCTTCCCTCCTGCATTGAGCACAGGCCGGGCTTGGTGCCCCATCCTGCCAATAACACAGGAACACACACTCCTTTGTCACTTGCTTTCTGGCTTGTAAACAAAAGGCCCCTCACACTTAGTTCCTAAATGAGAGACCTCCTGTTCCGAATTTCAAGGAGAAGCAGCCACGACTGGCGCAGTGTTTGGTTAAGAGAGACCTCTAAGGAGACACAGAACCTTCCGCCGCAGGCTACTGTTAAACGGTGGAGACCCTCCTGACACCCTGGATGGATGGGGTAATTGCCAGGTGATCGCTTTTGTTGCTCTGCTTCCTCAGGCCATCATTCCATCACACCTGTGTTCCGGGCTGATTAGGTATCAAATGCAAACTAATGCTATTGGTCACGCTGTGAAGGAGAAGGACAAGGAGTGACTTTTTTGCTCACTTGTCCTCCTCCCTAACAGTGTGACAAAAGGCATTAGTTGGTTCCAGGTGAGTTCAAGGTGCTGCTTGCTCAGTTATCCTGCCGTTGTAGCTGGGAGGGTTTGCAAGACAGTGTTCTGAGAAGGACAAGTGAGTTAAAAAAAGTCAAATGGCTTTATTGGAGAAATATAGAGCAAAGGAATAAAAGTGCTGCAAACCTTGGCTGTGTTAAAACCAGAGGGAGGGAAACACTGTATCGATGTCCCGGGAGAACTGCAAAGTAAACCTCTTGTGGAGGATTGTGGGAAAATCTGGATGGGAGCTTCTAAGCCATCAAGTCCCAGCTCTACAACTGCTTTGCCAGCGAATCTTAGACAAACCTAAGTTCCTGTCTGATGATCCACACTAAACTGTACTTCAGGCTGCCTTTGGGTACCATTTTTAAGTATATATACACATACATACATACATACATATTATTATTATTATTATTATTATTATTATTATATTATTAATTTCAGAGAGAAATGGAGAGGGGCAGAAGATAGAAACATCAATGATGAGAATCATTGATCGGCTGCCTCCTGCACTCCCCACTCCCACATGGGGGATTGAGCCCACAACCTAGGTATGTGCCCTGACCCAGAATTGAACTGTGACCTCCTGGATTTTAAGTTGACCCTCAACCACTGCACCCTAATCAAAATCCTGGAATGAATTTCTTTCCAAAGAGAAATTTTTTCTCTCCCTGATGACACAGGTGACACCTCTGATACTTGCTCGTCAGTCCCCATGCTACAGTCCTCCGAAATTCTATTAAAAATAGGGGTGCCTCCATTTGTGGTAACCTCCCCGCATCTCCATACACAGCAATGAGTGAGAACTCATCCCTTCTGCCTCAAGCCCTCCTTCCCTAGTCTCTTCCTCTCACCCATTTCCCCCCTAGTGGTCTCCTGGTAGAGGGGAGTTTTAAAAAGAGATCCTGAATGAAGTGCAAACATTCCTCAGGGATTTTAAATAAGTTCCTCATTTGTGAAAGGGAAGGGAGACGGGAAATGTCGAATTTCGTGCCAAGAAAAGAGCATTGTGGGAAGTTTTAATTTATTATTTTATTTTTTTAAAAAAGTTATCATATACTTTGGGAAGCTTATGGTGAAAATGCTCCATCTCAAGATACTTGTGAACGCTGGCTAAATGCTTTAAAAGTGATGGTTTTGATGTGAAAGACAAACAACGCCCAGCTTGAAGATAAACAATTACAAGCATTATGGGGTGAAGATGCTTGTCAAACTCTAAACCAACTTGCCGCAAGATTCAACGTTGCTCAGCAAACAATTTCCAACTGTTTATAAGCAATGGGAACAATTTTAAAGGAAGGAAAATGGGTGCCATATCAACTGAATGAAAGACAAACGGAAAACCGAAAAGTAATCAGTAAAATGTTGCTTCAACAGCACGAAAGAACATCTTTCTTGCATCAAATTGTGACTGGCGATGAAAAGTAGATTTATTCTGAGAATCCCAAATGCACAAAACTATGGGTTGATCCAGATCAACCACCAACATCAACTGCAAGGCCAAATCGCTTCGGAAAAAAGACAATGCTCTGTGTTTGGTGGGATCAGGAAGGTGTGGTGTATTATGAGCTTCTAAAACCAGGTAAAACCATTAATACTGATTGCTACCGACAACAAATGATCAATCTGAACCACACTTTGATAGTAAAATGACCAGGATGTGCCAGAAGACACGGCAAAGTAATTTTGCTTCATGATAATGCACCATCACACGCTTCAAAACCAGTTAAAGACACATTAAAAGATCCTGCCTGGGAAGTATTAACCCACCCGCTGTAGTCACCAGACCTTGCTCCTTCAGATTACTATTTGTTCCGATCGATGGCACATCCTCTTTCTGAGCAGCACTTCAAAACATACGAGAAAGTGGAAAATTGAATGGTTTGCCTCAAAACAAGAAAAGTTCTATTGGGACGGCATCCACAAATTACCTTATAGATGGGGAAATGTGTAGCTAGCGATGGACATTACTTTGATTAAAGCACTTTTGATGTTTCTCTTGAAATTATCATGTTTTCTGATTACAAAATCCACCATTATTAACTGGTACAGTTATTTTTCTGTAACTTAAAATGCTACAATTTCCTGGTTTCCCCATAGTGAGCTCACAACATACTCAGTGCAATTCTGTTTTTGTAAAATATGAAACAGACTCTGACTTCCTTACCTCTGAGTAATTTACAGATATTAAAAATGCCATGTCATGAATCTCTGTGCCTGTGATAACATTGAATGTGTGGAAAGCCATCTGTTTAGGTCGCTATTGATGATGTGTCAAATGCTTCTCTGGAACCAGAAAACAATGAAAATACAAGGACAAAAAAAACCTATTCACAGTCATTTTTAAACCTACAAAAAAAATTCATGCTTTCCCACAGAAAGACTTCTGACATCAATTTTTGGGGGGTAGCACTCATGAAATTATATAAAATCATGCCTCCTTCTCTATCTCACTTCCATTATCAAGGATGCAAGGATGTCCTGAGAGGTATGCATTTGTGACTTTAATACAAAGAAAAGACCCTAGAGATCTAGCAGGCTCCTGCAGTGGACCTGACCTCTTCATAAATAATGCAGAAAGATGAACAGGATATTCACGCAGATAGAAATGCAATTGTTACCTTGGTGTTATGATCTAACAATGACCATTCATAGTGTGGTCATCTCGCTGGAATGGAAGAGGCCACCTTGCATTCTCACCTCTGCCCTTACCAGCTGTTGTCCATGGGCAGTACCTCAGGGTCTCTGAGCCTGGTTTCTCTATTTGCGACATGAGGCTGTTAGAAATATGCACACAGGGCGATCGTGGTATGTAAATGAATATGAAACATCTTGATATGAGCTCTGAAGGGATATACAGACATAAATGATTAAGCTAGAAGGGAAGGTCATCTGTACTGTAGGATACTCCTAAGCAATCTTTGTCCAGTCTTTGGACATAATTAAGTTCAGGTTCATCCTATCTAATAAAAGCCTAATATGCAAATCAACCAAACGGCAGAATGGTCAGCGGAATGACCGGTCACTATGACATGCACTGACCACCAGGGGGCAGCTGCTCAATGCAGGAGCTCCCCCAGCCTGCAGGCCCCAGGCCAGTCAAGGCAGGTGCCAGCAGGGGTCCCCCAATAGCCCCACAGATGGGCCCTGATTGCCAGCCAGGCCTAAGGAACCTTCCCATGCACAAATTTCATGCCTGGGCCTCTAGTTTTAGAATAACACTCCTTCACTCCCATGTTTAATACAACCTCTTTCTGTCCACTCTGAAGTTCTGTGTTAGGGCTCTGTTAAATCACTTCATCTGAAACACTTACCATGAAAGCTCTCTGTGGTGGAGGCTTAGGAGCCAGAGGCAGAATTATAAATTGGCTATAAGATATTGGCTTAACACCTATTTCCAGAGCAAACTGAATTTGGGATTTTATAGAATACTACTTGACGTATATCCACACTTTTTTTTCCCAACCAAATTATCTAAACTTTCAGAAGATAGCATTTACAAGTTTCAAGTAATTCAACTTAGAGATGGTTTACTATGTAGATTGTAATAAAAACACATTATATTACTTTGAGGATTTATAAAATGGTTGTCTCTCTGAATATAGGGGTGGTCTATAATATTATGCCATACTAGTGACCCAGTGCACGAATTCATGCACATTAAAAGGAAATTAATTAGAAGGTGGCCAGTGGGGCAGGACTGGGCCAGGTACCTACTAGAGCCAACCTGCCGCAGACCCTCCCCAGTGTCTTCAGAATAAGGAGGGAAGGGGTCCCTCCAGTAGGTGGTATCCCTTGGCCTGGACTGTGGGGATTGGGCCAAAACTGGCTCTCCAACATCCCCTGAGGGGTCCCAGAGTGTGAGAGGGCACTCTGCAAAGTTGTTGTTGTACAGGGTGTGGATCGCAAATGCAAGTGTGCAGTTAGCCACATTCGGGGCCAAGAGTGTCCCAGCAACAACATAACCCATGGCTAAAGTGGAATCACATGGCCCTGCGAGGAATCAGGCTCTCTCCTCTCTGGTTTTGAGGTGCATCACCCAAGAATCACCACTGCCAAGTCACTGCAGCTTGGCAGCTCCTGAGTTGAGCATCTGCCCCCTGGTGGTCAGTGCACATCATAGCAACCAGTTGGACAGTCAGACACTTAGCATATTAGCCTTTGATATATATAGGTTTCTCCTTTTTATTTCAGTTACTAGGAAACTCAAGCTCTACTTCTGTTTAAAGATATGTTTTTGTTGATTTTAGAGAGGGAGAGAGGGATAGATAGAAACATCTATGAGATAAAAACAGAAATCAGCTACCTCTTGCATGCCCCTTACTAGGGATTAAGCCTGAAACTGCAGGCATGTGCCCTGACCAGGAATCAAATGGTGACCTCCTGAATCATGGGTCAATGCTCAACCACGGTACCACAACAGCCAGGCTGAATAAATACTTTTTTAAAAAGAATAGTTTATTGATTTTTAGAGAGGGGGGAAAGGAGAAGAGAGAAACATCGATCAGTTGCCTCCTGCATGTCCCCTACTGGGGCATGCTCACAGTTACTGGGAATCAAGCCCACAACCCAGGCATGTGCCCTGACTGGGAATTGAGCCAGCAACTTCTCAGTCCACAGAACAACACAACCAAGTGAGCTACACTGACTAGGCTGGATGAATTCTTAAACATAAGAAAATTCAAACAATAAATAAATAATAGTATAGCTATTTTGTGCCTACAACTTATCAGCTCCTCCACATCAGACCTGCAATTTATGCAGAAGAAAGACAACTTAGAAATAGGAAGGAATGTATGTCTAGCAAAATATGGAATTCATAGGACATTCTGATACACTTGCACTGAATTATCTCACCCCAGTTTTCTAGCAAAAAAAATCAACAAGATATATTTATTTTCATGTGTAAAGAAATACTAAAATTAATTTTATTTTTCAACAAGCAAAAAAATGAAACTGGAAACTTTCACACAAAAATACATATTCAGATCCATAATTCCTGTAAGAAGTCAAATAAATTTAATAGTTGACCCACATCTACACTAAGAAAAGAGAAAAATTCTAATTGACTGCACCTCCGCTATGCCCACAGCCAATCAGGAGTGACATGCAAATTAACTCAGCAAAGATGGCAGGTAAATTTGCATATACAGGCAGCGCAGGCAGCTCCTATGCTGCCGGCAGGATCCAAGCCACAGTTGGGACCGGGCAGGTGATGGGGGCAATGCCTGGAGCTGCCTGCCCGGGTTCAAGCCCCCAGCAGTCCCTATACTGCCTGCTCAGATCCAAGCCGCCTACCGCCTGCTGCCTGCCTGGGTCCAGGCTGCCCTGCTGCAGGGCGAAGAGCCCAGGCCAAGCTGACCCACGATCACAGGGCGGATAGGCCAGGCCAGGCTGCCTCACGATCACAGGGCGAAGAGCCCATGCCAAGCCACTTGAGATCACGAAGAGAACAGGCCAGGCAGAGAAGCCCCCAAATCATGGGACAAAGAGGCCAGGCAGAGCCATCCCCGCATCCCAGACAAAGAAGCCACTCCGTTGACCAACCTGCACTAGGGACCTGTTGGGGGCGTGGTGCGGAGTCCAGGGCCTCTAGCCTGCAGCCATGGGAAGTCACCCTCTCCCCGGTGTTAGGAGCACCAGCCCAGGTCTATCCAGAGGGCTGGTCCTGACTGCAGGGCTGAGTTCTTACAGGCTGGGGTTTGATCTCCACACATTAGCAGTAGGAGACCAGTGCCTTTGTTATTGCTGTGTGTCTGGGTTTTAATTGGACAAATGCCTGGAGTCCTGGTCACCAGCTTAGCAAAATCTTTTAGGAGGAGAGTTCTGTCTGGGTTTCCTCAAATTCCCTCAGCCCCTATGCACCCCTCTGTAAAGGCGCAGAACAAGTGAGGCCCCTTAAAAATAAAATCAGAGGTCTCCAGCAATGGTGGGCCTCTCTCCTCACAATCATCTGGATTGGATGGCATTTGAGTATTGATCTAGGCACCATGACAGAGAAACACAAGCTCAAGTCATGATCCCTGCCTTTAAAAAATTCACAATCTTATTAGAGTGATTGGATGATAAAAGTGCAGTAATAACATCAGAATGTAAGGCAACAATACAGAGAGGAACAGAGGCAATTGGTCGGATGATTTTCCAATAATTAGTACAAAGAGTATGTGCTATGAGTTAAATAAAAAAATATATGTGTGGAAGTAGCTGCTTCATGAATACGGCATCTCTTCTATTTTAAAGGAAGCTAAGTTCCATGTAAACTGTGTACTATGCTATGATATTTGAGTCATTCTTTATTGTGCAATGTGATTTATTTCTGTACGCCTCAGTTTTGTAACAGTTAAATTACCAGAATAATACATCTTGCTATAAAATATTACTAGAAGATCAAATGAGCAGGTGACATTTATTGTTATTTTCTATAAATGAACACAATCTCTTGTATGCTAAAGTGATAGGTATTAGAGAAATATTCAGATAGAGAGACCTACAGGCTTGATTACAAGTGAGGCTTACTATCACAGCCCAAATTTATTGCTTAAAAAAAAGCAGGGAGAGGAGAAACCAAGATGGCCGCATAGGTGAACACCTACACTGCTGCCTCGCACAACAATTTCAAAACTACAGCTAAAAGACGGAACGGACATCATCCAGAACCACAGGAAAGCTGGCTGAGTGGAAGTTCTACAACTAGAAGGAAAGAGAGGGGCTCACAGAGACCCAGAGGAGCTGCAAAAGGCTGAGGTACAAAGATGCACGCATGGAGAGGGCGGGCAGCCATGTGCCTGGCCGGCTTCCTCTGGCGGGAGGGAGACAGAGACTCCCAACAGCACTGAACCCCTTATCCTACTGCACTGAACCCCAGCTCTAGGCGAGACTCATACAGGGGTAGTCTGTACTGTGAAAAGGGAGAAGTGCACGGAAATTTACGGGGGCTGCAAAAGATCAGAAGTCTGGGGCACGCACACCAATGCACACAGAGTGAGTGAACTGCTGATTGTGCTGCTGGCTTTCTCTAGTGGGCGGGAGACAGACCCTCCCAACTGCGGCACTTCTAACTGCACTGAACCCCAGTTTCGGAAGAGAACCTGGGGATCCAGACTCATATGGGTCCCGGAGCGCAAGGGAACCAAAAAGGCAGAGGTCTAGAGGCACGCACACACATGTGCACAGAAAGGACTGCAATATTACTGAGAGACACTTGAGACCCAGGGGCTGAGTAGGGCAGGGCTGACTGGAAGCCAAGGCTGTCTGCTCAGCCCTGAGACTCCACCCCATTCAAGCTGAACAGAGAGGCTTCTGCAGCTTTGCAAGTCTTGAATCATAAGGCTGATTCCTGCACAGAAGTTCTCCCGGCATAGTGAAAATACAGAAACAAAGGAACGGATCACAAACAAAAGAAATGGAGGAAAACAAATGACTGGATATAGAGTTCAAAACCACGATTATAAGGTTTTTCAAGAACTTCCTAGAAAGATAAATTTAGCGATACCCAGAGGAGATGAAAAGGACCAACTAGAAATTAAACATACACTGACTGAAATAAAAAATATTATACAGAGTCCTAACAGCAGACCAGAAGGAGGCAAGAATCAAGTCAAAAATTAGAAATACAAAGAAACAGAAAACACTCAACTGGAAAAGAAAAAAGAAAAATAATCCAAAAATATGAAGATAGTGTAAGGAGCCTCTGGGACAACTTCAAGCGTACCAACATCAGAATTATGGGGGTGCCAGAAGATGAGAGAGCAAAAGATACTGAAAACCTATTTGAAGAAATAATGACTGAAAACTTCCCACATCTGGTAAAAGAAATCGATTTACAAGTCCAGGAAGCACATAGAACCCCATATAAAAGGAATCCAAAGAGGACCACACCAAGACACATAATTAAAATACCAAGAGCAAAAGACAAAGAGAGGATATTAAAAGAAGCAACAAGGGTGCACCCATACGATTGTCAGCTGATTTCTCAACAGAAACGATGCAGGCCAGACAGGAATGACAAGAAATATTCAATGTGATGAATAGCAAGAACCTACAACCAAGAATACTCTATCCAGCAAAGCTATCATTCAGAATTGAAGGGCAGATAAAGAGCTTCACACATAAGAAAAAGCTAAAGGAGTTCATCAATACCAAACCAGTATTATATGAAATGCTGAAAGGTATTCTTTAAGAAGAGGAAGAAGAAAAAGGTAAAAGACAAAAAATTATGAACAAATATACATCTATCAACAAAAGAATCGAAATATCAAGTGAATTAAAAATCTGATAAACAGAATAAACTGGTGAATATAACAGAATCAGGAGCATAGCAAGGGAGTGGACTGACAATTCTCAGGGGGAAAAGGGTGAGAGGGGTGCAGGGAGAGACTGGACAAAAATCATACACCTTTGGATGAGGACAATGTGGGGGGGAGGCAAGGGCAGAGGGTGGGGTGGGAGCCGGGTGGAGGGGAGCTATGGGGGGAAAAAGAAGAAACAAATGTAATAATCTGAATAAAAATTTATTAAATTAAAAAAAAAACAGGGAGCCAACTAGAAACTGAACCAAATATAAGTCCTTGAAGGGCAAATGTAAATCAGGTAAGTTTTGCTATTACAAGAGCAAGAAGAAAAATATCAGATGCAAGAATGAAAACCACATTGCATCCACTCTAAGTAGCTGTTAAAGAAAAAGAATGGTATACTATGAAACTACTTCATACAGATTGTAAAGACATTTGTTCAAAGAGAAT
Source organism: Lasiurus borealis (assembly GCA_004026805.1). Taxonomy (NCBI): domain Eukaryota; kingdom Metazoa; phylum Chordata; class Mammalia; order Chiroptera; family Vespertilionidae; genus Lasiurus; species Lasiurus borealis. The sequence continues at coordinate 20,995 of PVJN01020921.1, read as the reverse complement.
TTCCTAGAGTAGGTGATATTTCAGTTAATTTTTTAAAATATAATGAAGTTAGCTAGATAAGAAAAAGGTGTAGGGGTCTCGAATTGCAGAGCGTACAGGCAAGGCTGAGAGAACACCCCCTCCGTGCACAAATTTCGTGCACCAGGCCTCTAGTATAATCATAATTGAAATGTACAGAAGCTATACTGGCATCTAAAATTTTCTGTAATAAAATATCACCTGCATGGGTAATGCCATCCTTAAATATTCAGGCTTACTTTGTAAGTATATGAATAATAACACCACCAGTAGCTTGGGAATATCTAATACAGTGATTCCTTGAGATACAAGTGCCCTAACATAAGACATTTTTTGAGATACGAGCCGTCAAGCGAGGGATTTTTGCTTTGAAATATGAGCAACATTTGAGATAGGAGTAATCGCGAGGATCGGCCGGCTGCACACGACCCACCAGTTTACCGAGACTCGAGCGTCTCATAGTTTCCCACGCCTCCAGGTTACAGAACAAATTAAACTCGTCTCTCGAGGTACCACTGTATTTTATTGCCAATGGAATGCCCCAGGGAATGAAAAGAATCATGGGCTTTTTATTTGTTTTTGAAAACCTACCAGTTAAAAATAGAAGCCTCTTCCAAAAGTCACAGCACAGTGTTCTATGCAAAGGGGAAAAAAGCCAGCTGCCAGGGAAAGGTGGTGAAATGTTAATCTGACAGCTGCCATTTCACACACTTCTTTGTCAGGAAATGTCATAACCTTTCAGCCACCTCGGCCAAAGGCAGCCCTTTATTTCTCCAACTGCAGATTCTGCAAAACGTTTCAAAGTAAGCAGAGTCAGGTTCCCTTGGCGATCACATCAAAACCCTGGAGAGTTCAAACTTTCATTTGGAAAAATGTTCACACCCTCCATCACGATACTTTCTGCTTTCAAACTAACCCTCCACGAGGACAACTAGATTGACGACGGTTAGTTTGGCCAAGGCAGGGCTGATGGTGTAAGCAAATGTCTCCCAGTGCTCGATAATATCAATCTCTTATTTCCATCTAGCCATCTAACCAGACACTTTGGAAGGTGTGAATGGGAACCTCAAGAATCAAAATCCCAGGATGGGATGAAGAATGCAGACTGGAAGTGGAGAGTGAAATAAGCCAGTCAATGAAGGAGAAGCATCACATGATCTCACTCATTTGTGGATAATATACAACATTATAAACTGATGAACAAAAGGATAGATACAGAGGCAGTAAAGCATCAAACAGACTGTAAAATTACAGCAGGAAGATTAAAGTTAGGTGAGGTAGATTAGAGATCAATCAAAGGACTAGTATGCATGCATGTAAGCATAACCAATGAACATAGACACTGAAGGGTTGGGGTATGCCTGGGAGGGAGGGGAGGCAATAGGGAGATATGTATAAAAAATTAATAAAATAAAAAAAAAAGAATGCAGACTGCAGACACTCACTCTGTGCCATGGCCACAGCGCCCTCTGGGGGCAAGCCCGGGAATCTTCATTAATAAGTTCAAGTGGAGTCTGCAAACCCCCTCTGCTTTCCAGATGGCTTTTGGTAATCTAAAGCTTCTGCAACATCACCATCTCACCCCTAGATGGCAGCATCTGTGAATTGTTGAGGGGCATTGTAATGCTGAGGGTCAACATTCAGACTGATGCCCAGAACAGGAATTACCAGTACACATTGGACTTGGCTGACTAAACCATTATCTCTAAGTGCTGTAGCTACAGGGGAAAAAAGAAAAAAGAAGAAGAAAAAAAAAAAAACGTGGCTGAATGGATTTAACATAATTTAATCCTCCAGCTCAGACTTTTATTACAAACACGATTAATTGCCTATCCTTGCATAGAGAAGTAACACTTTCTGTAACTCATTTAAACTATAATGCACATTTTAAATTTGTTGTTGTTGTTGTTGTTAATCCTCACCCAAGGATATTTTTTCCCATTGATTTAGAGAGAGTAGAAGGGAGAGGGAGAAAGAGAGGAAGGAGAGAGAGAGAGAGAAACATGGATATTAGAGAGACATCAATAGACTGTCTTCTGCACACTCTCTAACCGGTGCTGCGGATAGAACCACACTCAGGTATATGCCCTTCACCTGGAATTGAACCTGGGACCCTTTGGTGCACGGGCCAATGTTCCAACCACTGGTGCCACGCTGGCCAGGGCATAAATTATAAATGTTAAGGCAAGCTGTTATAAGCAGTTTTCTTGCCCTGGGTGTTTAAGTCGTAACTCCCAAGGATCACACAGAGCAGCAGTCAGCAAAGATTTTCTGCAAGGGACAGAGCGCACATATTTTAGCTTTTCCAGCCCAGATGGTCTGTGTCACTACTCACCGCTGCTGCTGTCACGCGAAAGCAACCATAGAGCAACACATAAATACATGAATGAGTGTGGCGGTGTTCCAATAAAGTTTTATGTGTGAACACTAAACTTTGACTTTCATATACCTTTCAGTGTCTCACAATATTATTCCTCTCTTAATGTTTCCCACTGTATGACCTGAATGTTGTGTCCTTCCCTAACATTAGAATGTTTGTGTCCTTCCCTAACATTCTAACATTAGAGATTCATATGTTGGAACCCTAATGCCTGATGTGAAGGAATTAAGAAGCAGGGCCGCTGGAGGGTGCTTAGGTCATGAGGGTGGTGCCCTCATGAATGGGATTAGTGTTCCTATCAAAGAGCCTCCACAGAGATCCCTCTCTACTCCTGCCGTGGGAGGACACAGTGAGAAGTCTGAAACCCAGAAGGCGGCCCTCATCCAGCTGTGTTGGCACCCTGACCTCCAACTTCCAGCCTCCAGATCTGTGAGAAATAAACTACCCAGTCTGCGGTATTTTCTTATAGCAACCCATATAGACGGAGAGACACCCATCATTTCCAAAAAGTAAAAACTATTCTTGCCGGAACCGGTTTGGCTCAGTGGATAGATCGTCGGCCTGTGAATGGAAAGGTCCCAGGTTTGATTCCGGTCAAGGGCATGTACCTTGGTTGCAGGCACATCCCCAGTAGGGGTTGGGAAGGAGGCAGCTAATGGATGTCTCTCCCTCTCATTGATGTTTCTAACTCTCCATCTCTCTCCCTTCTTCTCTGTAGAAAATCAATATGTAACTATTCTTAGTTCTTGGGCTAAACTAAGCAGGCTGGATGCGCCCATGGGCATTGATGTGCAGATTTCTGCCATGGGTCAGATTGACGGAGCAGCATGATGGATGGGAAATATGCCTGCATCTTGATAGTAACTAAGATATTCAAAAATGACTCTTGGAGGACTTTTTCTAATACAAGAGTTTAGTACGAGACAGATGCCTTGTCACTCAACAGAGGATTCAAGAAATTACACAAGCCAGCCCTAAGTCCTACGACAAGTCTTGGGATTCCGATGCAGGATTGCTCTCTGTCATGTTACCAAACAGAACGAGGTCAAATACAGACTTAGGTCAACTATTTCTATACACACCCCCAACCTTCCTCCGCTCACAGCCAAGCTGTTCATATGGGAGCCGGGGGGACAGGGAGAAACGTGGGAGTCCGTGACACCGCCCAGGCAGAAACACAGAGGCAATCTGCTCAGCAGGCAGATAGACGAGAGACCCTTAAAGCCCCCGAGAGTCCTGGCTCTCCAACAGGGAGACGACTCTTCTTACCTGTGGTGTCCTGACTCAGAGTTTCCTGGCTGCTGCTGCTGTAAGAAGGCACTGGAGTGATGGACAGTGAAGCTGGGCAAGACAGGGGCGTGGCCAGCTCAGCCCTGCGGGTGACGGACTGGTGATACACGGGGATGCCTGCATCTTTGGAGACGGAGAGAGGCAGATCCGACGGGACGGTCGGTCTGCCTTGGGCATACGGGTTTTTCCAGTGGGTCACCCCAATGGCAACAGGCCCAGAACTGTCATAACCTGGAGAGAGAAAACACATTCGGTCAGGAGCAGCAGCGGAGGTTTTTGTATTTCTCATCCATCGTGTCTGTGAGTCAAGTCAAACAGCCCTTGAGAGAAGGAGGCATATGTTGCTTTACAAATACACAGCTTAAAAACATCCCGCTTGATGGGTCTTGTTCACTTAGTCAACATACGTTTATTAAGCACTTACTATGTGCTAGCTGCCCAGAACGTTCCCTCAAGGAGCTCAAAGGAGATTAAACTCTAGCAAAGGAGATTAAGACTTACCAATGCCTGAAGATTTACTGTGTGCCAGACACGTGGCATAAGTGATTCTAATCCTTACAGCAATTGTACAAGGGGACTACCTCTCACTATTTAAGTTTTACAGATGCAGAAACTGGATCTTGCCCTAGCCAGTTTTGTTCAGTGGAGAGAGCATCGGCCCGCAAACTGAAGGGTCCCAGGTTCGATTCCGGCCAAGGACACATGCTCAGGTTGCAAGCTCCATCCCCAGTAGGGGGCATGCAGGAGGCAACTGATCAATGATTCTCTCTCATCATTGATGTTTCTCTTTCTCTCTCCCTCTTCCTTCCTCTCTGAAATCAATAAAGAGAGAGATTTTTTAAAAAAGAAAGGAAGAAAAAGAGACTGGATCTCAACCTGTCCCAGGTCAAGCAGCCAGTAAGGGCCAGAAACAGAATTGGATCCAAATCTGCCTGAATCCAAAATCTATGTTTTCTCCCTAAACTGCACGTAACTTTAGTGCAAAGCAAGATAAAAGAGTTTACAAGTAGGAAATAAATTTCCTTCCAGGGTATCAGAGGAGAAAGCCTTCTTGGGTGGAAGGACTAGGTCAGTGGTCGGCAAACTCATTAGTCAACAGAGCCAAATATCAACAGTACAATGACTGAAACTTCTTTTGAGAGCCAAATTTTTTAAACCTAAACTTCTTCTAATGCCACTTCTTCAAAACAGATTCACCCAGGCCATGGTATTTTGTGGAAGAGCCACGCTCAAGGGGCCAAAGAGCCGCATGTGGCTAGCGAGTCGTAATTTGCCGACCACTGGACCAGGTCATGGCGTGGTAGCATGAACTTGACCTTCTAGGCAAAGATTGCAACCTAACGGCCAGATGGACAGGTCTGTTCTGCAGATGTGCTTTAGTTCGACCACACTTCCTTAATTTGAAATAGAATTCAAATAAAAACTCACAACAATAAAACTGTAGAGAAAAATCCAGCTTTCTAGCTTCTTTTGGAAAATCTCTGTATGTTCACCTACAGATCAAGCAACCCTGGGCCCTATCCCCTCATGACAACTGTTAGCTGGAGTAACCCCAGCAGCCACCTTCTGAAGGTGCGTGAGTCTTGCTGAAAATATTCAGCGGGAACACAGATTCTCCGTGTTTGGATCTGCGAGGAGCCAGAGTCGCAAGAGAGGACCGGAGTGGATACCACAGACTCAGGACCGGCCTGAGCATGCGTGCTGGACTAAACCTCAGATATAAATGTGTTTGTTTTGTGTGATCGATGCTCTCGGATCTCCCACACCTGCTAAGAGTGAACTGGGCCACAGAAATGAAATTCCCGAATGCTCCCTTTAAATCGAAAAGCTGAAAACATGTTACTATTTACACCAGAGAATCCTCTTAGAATTACAGGAGAATTACAGGACCGTGTTTTCACTTGCCTGGCTGCTTTATTCAGAAACTCAAATCCCTCTTTTCTTTTCACCGGCCCTGGGATTTCATTACTCAGAACGGAGCCCGGTATGAAAGTGTTATTTTTAACATTCCCCAGGACTATCCACAATGTCAGGTTGTATCATTTTTTTAATATATTTTATTGACTTTTTACAGAGAGGAAGGGAAATAGAGAATTAGAAACATCAATGAGAGAGAAACATTGATCAGCTGCCTCCTGCACACCCCCTACTGGGGATGTGCACACAACCAAGGTACGTGCCCTAGACCGGAATCGAATTTGGGACCTTCCAGTCTGCAGGCTGATGCTATATCCACTGAACCAAACTGGTTTCAATAAAATCAGAGCTGATTTCTAGCATATATTTAATCTTTAAAAGATATTGTTCACATTACTAACAAGCCTTTTTAAAAAAAATATATTTCACTGATTTTTTACAGAAAGAAAGGGAGAGGGATAGAGAGTTGGAAACATTGATGAGAGAGAAACATAAAGCAGCTGCCTCCTGGGCCTTTTGTTGTTGTTAGCTTAGGAAATTACCACATCATTTACTCCAGAAATAGTGTTCATTAGCCAATAATTTAACCCATGTTATTGATACAATGAGCTATAGTAAGATCCATATATGTACTTGTTGGAATATAAACAGAACAGACCAGCCTAAATGTGAAAGTTGCAATGAGGTCACAGTACAGTGGTACCTCGAGATACGAGTGCCCTAACATATGAGATTTTTGAGATATGAGCCATCGAGCGAGCGATTTTTGCTTTGAAATACGAGCAACATTTGAGATAGGAGTAATCGCGCAGATCTGCCGGCTGCACATGACCCACCAGTTTACCATGACTCGAGCGTCTCAGTTTCCCACACCTCAAGGTTACTGAAGGAATTAAACTGGTATCTCGAGGTACCACTGTATTTTGAGGTACCACTCAGGGGGAATAACTGGTGTCCACGTGTCCCAGGGGCAAGGACAGGCATGTCCCCTTCTCCCTCACCACCATCCTGTCCCCACTGGGGAGAGCAGTCTTGGTTTCCTTTGAATTTGCTCACCCACTAGACCCAAAATCATAAAGAGAAACATCTAAGGAGTGCTCATAATTGAGAAAGAATGATGTTCATTAGCTAAAAAGTTCTCAAATCTCTCACAGATGGGTAAAATGGGAGTTTACTCCCAGAAAATACGGACTTAGCTAAGGGTCTCTGGATAAACAGAAAGATTCCAGAACGAGTCATTTTTCTGTCTCTTGAACTTTGTGGCAACTCTGCGTTGTGCAGGACGCAGGTTCCCACAGGAAGTACATTAACAGGAAATCCACAAGTGTGCTGTTTTCTTCCATGGAACCCCTCACAAATACGACACTTCTGTGTGAGATGACTCTTCTGTAAGAAGTGCAGGAGATGAGGGAAAACAAAAGGACTCCTTGGATGATCCTGCCATCGGTCCTCCCTCCAGGACTTGGGGTCTGAGGTTGTTCATTACTTTCCACGTTCACTATCAATATTGCGGAAGTGCTGTGTGCTGAGCAGACGGTGGGCACCGGACACTGATGCCTGTTGCCTGATGCCTGTGCAGAATCCACCTGCTCTTATTGATCCCAACGGGGTTATATTTTGTGGGGGGGATTTATCCCAACCCCACTCAGCCATGTGACTGAGGGTAAGTGGACTCACCCTTACCCCCTGTAACCTGGGTCTACAGATAACCCTTGTCAATGATTGGTCCAGGGAGGAATGATCATGTGAGGCTACTGGGAAAACAGTGCCGATACACTTGCTCAATGCAGAGCTGCCACAAACGTTCAATTTGTAAAAAACAAAATAGCTGCAAAGTGGTGCAACATGAACTTGTGAAAAGCAGGGACTGCCTGTACTGATGTACACGTAGCCTAAGCCACGGGCTAGTCAAGGGCAGACCTAGATTGAAATCTTGGGCGTGTTCATTGCTGGCTAGGTCGCAAAGAGCTAGTTTCCTTGTCTGTAAAACGGGAAGGAGCAGTACCTGCCACACAGAGTCCTGATTAAAACGGGGTATGTCAAGCACCAAGAGCAGCTGGCAAATAGGGAGAAAAACGAATGTAGCTGCAATTAGCATCAGCATTTTTTTTTTCTAAAGAGGTGGGCAAGATTCTGGAACCTAGAAATACAGTGGTACCTTGAGATACGAGTGCCCTAACATATGAGATTTTTGAGATACGAGCCGTTGAACGAGCGATTTTTGCTTTGAAATACGAGCAACATTTGAGATACGAGTAATCTCGCGGATCGGCCGGCTGCACACGACCCACCAGTTTACCTCAACTCGAGCGTCTCATAGTTTCCCACGCCTCAAGGTTACGGAACGAATTAAACTCGTATCTCGAGGTACCACTGTATTTGGAAGGACATGGAAGGGAGAGGATGAGTTCCACAAACAGGAGAGTAGCCAGGGTCACTCTTCCCTTTTGGACCAAAATAGTGTATGTTTAAGGTGGAGGAGGAAGGCAGCCTGCAGCTGGGAGAGAGTGTATGGTGAGCACGCAGTGTCCTCCTGTCTCCTGGAAGGGTCTCTCATCAAAAAGGGGAGGGACAGCCCTAACCAGTTTTGCTCAGTGGATAAAGTGTTGGCCTGCAGACTGAAGGGTCCCAGGTTCAATTCCTGTCAAGGGCATGTACCTTGGTTGTGGGCACATCCCCAGTAGGTGGTGTGCAGGAGGCAGCTAATTGATGTTTCTCTTCGATGTTTCTAACTCTATCCCTCTCCCTTCCTCTCTATAAAAGAAATCAATAAAGTATTTTTTTTAAAAAAAATGGGGGGTGGAGGGACAGAAAACAATGCACCCCAACTGCAGACTTCATGTTTCTGAGAAGTGAGGGGACAGGGCAGCTGGTACACACAATGTAGCTAGCATTCAATAGCACTGATTTGTTGTTACGTACACATACATCTGCATTTCTCATATACTGCATGCACACATCTCATGCACTTATGGGAAATAATGTACATTTTCTATTGTTTCTATTTACCATGGTGATATAAAATTTCTTTTTCAATTAGATGAATATAAATCTTAAAGGGTAAACCAGTTTTCAGATAAAGCAAATGGCAAAAAAGTTGGGCAAACCGGGATTTTTAAAATCTCTCTGAATCACCCTGCTTCAGTCCATTTCTATGTACATGCAATGAGAATCCACAAGAGGGCACCCCAGCAAGGTGTGCCCGCAAGCAATGGCTCTAATTCTGAAAATAAATGCTCGTGATTACATTTTCCATTTACTCCTTCCTGAGCCTCCGAGTTCCCCACTATTCCAGGCAATAACAACTGTCATCAAACAAAGTAACACAATTTCTCACCTATGGTGATCTGGCTGACACAACTGTAGTAGCTGCCCGTGGTTGCGGTGGAAAGGTTATAACTCCCACTGCTCACATCTTTGTCTGTTGAGAGAATAAGAGAGAAGGTCACATATTCTGGGTCACACCACAAGCACCATGTAACTATGTGACGGTTGGTAAATAACAACAGTTCTCTGTGTCTCAGCCATCAAGCGGAGGGGTTGCTAGGCACCAGGCACTGGGATACTCCAACAAACAACCCAGACCACCCACACAGAAAATAACAACACAGTGGTACCTCGAGATACTATTTTAATTCGTTCTGTAACCTTGAGGCGTGGGAAACTATGAGACACTCGAGTCGCGGTAAACTGGTAGGTCGTGTGCAGCCGGCCGATCCATGCGATGACTCCTATGTCAAATGTTGCTCGTATTTCAAAGCAAAAATCGCTTGCTCGACGGCTCGTATCTCAAAAATCTCATATGTTAGGGCACTCGTATCTCGAGGTACCACTGTAACCGTTATTCAATGTTACTAGAGGCCCGGTGCATGAAAATTCGTGCACTTGGAGGGGGAGGGTCGCTCAGTCCAGCCTGAGCCCTCTCTCAGTCAGGGCCCCTTGGGGGATGTCCACGTGCCGGCTTAGGCCTGCTCCCCTTAAGGAATGAGCCTAAGCCGAAGTCACACATCCTTAGCGCTTGAGCCATCAGCCCGGCTTGTGGCTGAGTGGAGCCCCCCTGTGGGTTGAGCGTCTGCCCCCTGGTGGCCAGTGTGCATCGTAGCAACCAGTCATTCTCAGTCGTTCCACCATTAGGGTCAATTTGCATATTACCCTTTTATTTTATAGGATTATAATGGAGGTTGAAGAAGAGCACTGGAGGAGAGGAGCTCAGGGTCAAATGAGAGAATTATCTGATCTGGACTAGAGGTATCAGGTAAGGCTTCTTGGAGGAAGTGACATCTAAACAAAAACCTAAAGGTGCACGCTATCTGGCTAAACATAAGGGGGCTAAATGGAGGGAGAAAATCCAGGCAGAGAACCATCGTCATATCTGGAGGCTCAGAGGCCACTGGCACCTTCTGACTTGGCCGCTGAACGCATTAAGAAAAGGAGGGGTGAGCAGCGGCCAGATTACCAAGTGTCTAATAAACCATGTTAACAAGTTTGGATTTTGCTTAGAGCAGCTGTCAGCAAACTCATTAGTCAACAGAGCCAAATACCAACAGTACAATGATTAAAATTTCTTTTGAGAGCCACATTTTTTAAACTTAAACTTCTTCTAACGCCACTTCTTCAAAACAGACTCGCCCAGCCGTGGTATTCTGTGGAAGAGCCACACTCAAGGGGCGCAAGAGTCGCCTGTGGCTCATGAGCCGCAGTTTGCCGACCACTGGCCTAGAGAGCAGGATCCCATTTTTATTCCAGAAAGATCGTTTTGTGGTGGCACGGAGAACGGGGAGGAGGATGAGAGGAGAGGCAGAAAGACTCCACACCAGCCAGTAAACTGAGAAGCGACGGAGGCAACAGTGGCTGAACCATGAGAGAAGCGAAGGGGAGACAGAGAGGTGGACATGACTCCCTTGGAGGCTACACGGAGAGCACACCCCCCAGGACCCCTCACTACCGAGAGCAGGTAAGGCTCTGGGCAGAGGGACCAACGCAACACAACTGTCACATTGACACAACATGTCAGCACGTCACCCACATCAGCTCGGGCACCAGGTAAAACAGGTCAGACGACCCACACCTGAGATGGACAGGCCAGACTTGGGCACTGAAGGCCTTGTCCAGGTCACACTACAGCACGTGGCAGAAGCGAGCTCCAATAGAGACAAGAATGGCTTCAGTTGTTTATGAAACACGGCAGGGCATAAATAACTCCTGAAATTTCAAGATAAATCCCTAAGATCATCTGATATAAAACACGACAGGTCAGAGACCAAGAGTCACTGCAGTCATGGTTGCAAAACTGGCCTGAATGGAAATACAGTGGCACCTCGAGATACGAGTGCCCTAACATACGAGATTTTTGAGATAAGAGTCGTCGAGCGATCAATTTTTGCTTTGAAATACGAGCAACATTTGAGATAGGAGTAATCGCGCGGATCGGCCAGCTGCACATGACCCACCAGTTTACCGCGGCTCAAGCGTCTCATAGTTTCCCACGCTTCAAGGTTACAGAACGAATTAAACTCGTATCTCAAGGTATCACTGTAATTACTTGATGTTCTGTGATACTAGAAAACACTGGGAAACTCTGATCTATAATGGGGGAAATTATAAGTCTGCGGGGGAAATAATAATTACAAAAAATCAGTCAAATGTACTCAAAGAGAAAGCGTTTCTGGAAATGCAGAGATGTGATTTTAAAGGGAGAGTGCCGTGGGTTGGTAGAGAAGATGGTTTCGCGGGTGAACATTCTTAGGAGGAAAGAACTGGGGTCCCTGGTCTGAGGAGGTAGGAGAACAGGGTCATCGGCAGGGGCGACTGTACGTGCTCACGCTGGAAAGGAGCTGGAAAGTACGGGAAAAGCAGATGGGGAGGCAGAGGGCAGAAAACCAGCAATGGCCCTCCCTGGTCATATCAAGGCCATTGCCGGTCCACAAACAGGGAGGTAAAATGCGAAAGAATACGTTTAAGCTATTTTAGCCTGGGAAAAATAATTCTACCCTGTTTCCCCGAAAATAAGACAGTGTCTTATATTAATTTTTGCTAGGTCTTATTTTCAGGGGATGTCTTATTTTTCCACGAAGAAGAATACGGTACACATTTATTGTTGAACAAAAAAAAAGGGAATTTATTACCTGACAAACCAGCTCACTGATTGGCCGCAGAACAGCCGGAGCTGTTCAGGCAGTGCAAGGTCTCTTTAAATCAGGAGTCAAATGCCTTAAGGTAGCTTCGGGGGCCTTATATTCCGGGGAGGCCTTATGTTCAGGGGAGGCCTAATTATTGGGGAAGTCTTATTTTCGGGGGGGGGGGATGCTATTACAGTGAGAGGCAAAACTGGAAGTAGATCTTATTTTGGGGGGATGTCTTACTTTCGGGGAAACAGGGTAGCAAATGCATGTGGCCCACTCCTCCTCTAAGAACTATTCCCAGAACTATTCCACCTCCACTTCCTAGGGTGCTTCCTGAGTACGAGGCTTCCCCCGCTTCCCCTCACCACCATCCCAGCCCCCAGCAGCGCTGAGCAGGTGAGGCTGCACAGGCAGGCCTCAGAGACACCACGGCTTCGGTTCCAGACCACAGCAATAAAGCAAAGCGCACAAGAAAGCAAGTCACACACACGTTTTGGCTTCCCGGTGCATAGAACAGCTATGTTTATAGCATACTACATTCTATGATGTGTGCAATCCCGTTATGTCTAACACAAATGCACATCCCTTACTTTTAAAGTATTTTATCACTACAAGATGCTAACTGTCATCTGAGGTCTGGAACCAAAGCCGCGGTATCTCTGAGGCCTTCCTTGTGCAACCTCACCTGCTCAATGCTGCTGGGGGTGAGCGAGGGGAGAAGAGGGGGAGCCTCATACTCAGGAAGCACCTAGGAAATGGAGGTGGTCTGGGAATAGTTCTTAGAGGAGGAGTGGGCCACATGCATTTGCTACCCTGTTTCCCCAAAAGTAATGCTGATAGACTTGCTCAATGCAGAGTTGCTACAAACCCTCAATTTGTAAAAAAAAAAAAAAAAAAAAAAAAAAAGCGATTATCTGCAAAGTGGTGTAACATGAACCTGTGAAAAGCAGGGACTGCCTGTACTGGGTTGCATGTATCCCAAACCAGGTGCTTGTCAAGGGCAAACCCACGTGTTAGTCAGTGTTGTCATTTCACACTGTCCCTGGCATATGGCAAATCCCCAACACAAGTCCATTGGTTGAAAAAAAAAAAAAGAAAAAAGGAATGCCTGGAATTAAAGAATAAACAACTGGCCATTCACCGTTCTTACTATTCTGTTTCCCCAAAAGTAAGGCATCCCCCGAAAATAAAACCTACTTCCAGTTTTGCCTCTCGCTGTAATATAAAGCATCCCTCCAAAAATAAGACCTCCCCAAAAATAAGGCCTCCCCCGAACATAAGGCCTCCCAGGATTATAAGGCCCCCAAAGCTACCATCAGGCGTCTGACTCCTGATTTAAAGCGACCTTGCACTGCCTGAGCTGCGCTGCGGCCAATCAGTGAGCTGGTTTGTGATGACAACTACTACCGTACCATATACAGGTAATAAATTTCCTTTTTTGTTGTTGTTGTTCAACAATAAATGTGCACCATATTCTTCTTCATGGAAAAATAAGACATCCCCTGAAAATAAGACCTAGTGCATCTTTGGGAGCAAAAATTAATATAAGACACTGTCTTATTATCGGGGAAACAGGGTAGTTACCATTTCAATAGAGGATGCTGGGTTTGAAGCCCAGTTCTACTGCACATCAACTCTTTGAACTTGGCCGAACACCACGTTGCTTATATGAAAGACCTACGCTAGTACCCGTTTTCCCTAACCGAAAGAAACCCAAAGAGGATTTTTGTTGTTAAACGAATGGTCATTGTTTCTTCACTCTTCTCCATTTTGGTGTCTTTTCCTCCTGAAAATGGTGACAATAATGCTTATCTTTTTTGGGGGGGGGAAGGGGAGGGGCCGTGCAGGAAAGATGGGGTATGGTTAATAATTCAGCTCCACAAAATGCATAGCTAGCAAATAATTCGGCATATATTTGTGGAGTGAGCTGAATCAACAATTTCCAGACCGAAAGCATTTCACACTGCTCTCACTACCGTGAAGTCGTCACTCCTTATTCTCTTTAAAGGCATCACTCAGGATCTGTCCTTGAAAGATGCTGGATGTGAGGAGGCCTTCAGGGACAAGGTCAAGAGCATCAAAGGTGGAAGGGAAAGAGAGAAGGTGGAGGGGGAAATAAAAGGGAAAAAGACATTGATTGAGATTTACAAGCACAGAAATGCCTATGTGTGGGGAGAAGAAGGAAACAAGTGAAGGAGAAAAACATACTGAGAAATTAGTAATCAACAAAGCAGCAGAATGCTTACATCAAGAACAAATGCCCAGGAAGAGGCTGTGAATAAATTTGAATGGCAAAACTACTAACCCATGAGTCCTATCTGAATGTTGAAACTAGGATATAGCCAAAACCGGTTTGGCTCAGTGGCTAGAGCGTCGGCCTGTGGACTGAAAGGTCCCAGGTTTGACTCCAGTCAAGGGCATATATCTTGGGCGGGGTGTGCAGGAGGCAGATGATCGATATTTCTCTCTCATTGATGTTTCTAACTCTCTATTACTCTCCCTTCCTCTCTGTAAAAAAAACTATATATATATATATATATATATATATATATATATATATATATATATATATATAAAACAAAACAAAAACCTAGGGTGTACTTTTTTTGTCAGTGGATAGAGCATAAGCCCAAGAACTGAAGGCCCCCAGTTTGATTCTAGTCTATCGAGGTACAATAATTCAAGTACCTCAATTTCGGGCTCAATCCTGGCCCTGATTAGGGTGTGTGCAGGAGGCAACCAGTTAATGTTCTCTCTCACATCGATATTTCTCTCTCTGTTTATCCTGCTCCTTCCCACTCTCTCTAAAAATCAATGGAAAACATCCTGGAATGAGGATTAACAACAACAACAAAGACTCAGAGAGGAAAACTACAAAGATGTGTGGCAGTTAGTACCTGGTGACTCTGAATAAAGGAAAGTGTGTCCTCTCGGAATTAAAACAAAAATGCTAGATTTGATAGGAGAATATCCATTTGATCCTTTAGGAACCAAATGAAGTTAATTTTTTAAAAATCAGGTAACCAGTGGGAGCATCTGAGACTCGGAATGAGATTAACATACTTCCCAAACTCCGGAGTCAGGATTTAGATGAGACACCTAGTTCCACTTTCGGGCACAGAATTTCGTGTCTCTGTGGCTCCATCTCCCACGTGCACATTGGGGATAATAAAGCAACCTCCTTATAAGGCAGCACATAGAACGTGTTCATTTAATGCTGTATTGTTTTTGTTTTATACTTAGAAAGACCAAAGATATCCATAAAACGAGTACTCTACAGCAAAGACAATGAAGTAAAGCCACACAAACTATACTATGGACATGCCTCACAATCATGTGGAATGGAAGAGGCAACAGAAAACCATACATGGTTCTATTTATGAACATTTCACAACCAAACAATAGTCCTTTCTGTTTGTTTCTTTTGTTAATCCTCAGGCTATTTTTTCTATTTATTTACTTTTTTTTGGAAGAGTGAAAAGGAGGGGTGTAGAGATGGAGGAGGAGGGAGAGAGGGAGAGAGAGAAACATTAATGTGTGAGAAGCACATACTTCACTGCTTCTCAGACATGCCCTGACCAGTCCAGGACTGAACCTGCAACCCAGGAATTGAACTTATAACTCTTCGGTGCACGGGCTGGCACTCTAATCACTGAGCAACACCAGCCAGGAAATCAAAACTATATTCTTTTCTAAAAATATATGCATTTTTATTGATTTCAGAGAGGAATGGAGAGGCAGATACAGATATAAACATCAACGATGAGAGAGAATCATTGATCGGCTGCCTCCTGCACACCCCCACTGAGGATCAAGCCCACAATTCCGTATGTGCCCGACCAGAAATCAAACTGTGACCTCCAGGTTCATAGATTGATGCTCAATCACTGAGTCTGGCAAAACTACCATATTTTCCAGAGTATAAGACGACCCCCAACTTTTCCAGTTAAAATATAGAGTTTCGGATATACTCGCCCTATAAGATGACACCCAGTGTATAAGACAACTCCCGACTTTTGAGGAGATTTGGGTTAAAAAGGCGTCTTATACTCCAGGAAATACGGTATATTCTTTACAGTTGCGTACAAGGAAGGTATAAAGGGGAAGAAAAGTAACACAATAAGGAGCCCCAAAGTCAGCAGGTGGTTCCTTTGGTGGGAAAGAGGCAGGGGGACTGTGGGAGGGCAGGGAGCCTGTAGGTGGGTTCTGCGGTGCTGGGGTGCTCTGTTTCTTGATCCAGGGGCTGGTCACAGGATCACATTCTCCATATAATTACTTGTTCAATTGGAAATTTGCCTTACCCACCTGTCTGTACGTAAATTACAGTGCACTATTATACACACACACACACACACACACAGTGGAAAGGAGGGATGAGGGATGGAGGAGGAGGGAGAGAGGACACACACACACACACACACACACACACACCGTATTTTCTGGCGTATAAGATGACTTTTTAACCCAGGAAAATCTTCTCAAAAGTCAGGGGTCGTCTTATACGCCAGGTGTGGTCTTATAGGGCGAGTATATCCCAAACTCTATATTTTAACTGAAAAGTTGGGGTCGTCTTCTACGCCCAGTCGTCTTACACGCCGGAAAATACTATAGATAGATAGATAGATAGATAGATAGATAGATAGATAGATAGATAGATAGATAATCAGTGGTTCTCAACCTGTGGATCTTAACCCTTTGGGGGTCGAACGACCTTTTCACAGGGGTCGCCTAAGACCATCAGAAAATACCTATTTCCCATGGTCTTAGGAACCAACACACCGCTCCTCAGTGTAGCAAAATGTAGCAATGTAGTTTACTGTTGTCATATGAAGACTGTTACCCATGCTACATCACAATTCAAGACAAAATTTCATTTATTTGTAATTAGAAATAAATATTTCACAATATACAATTACATATTGTTTTTGTGATTAATCACTATGCTTTAATTATGTTCAATTTGTAACAATGAAAATACATCCCGCCTATCAGATATTTACGTTACAGTTCATAACAGTAGCAAAATTACAGTTATGAAGTAGCAACGAAAATAATTTTATGGTTGGGGTCACCACATGAGGACCTGTCTTAAAGGGTCGCAGCATTAAGAAGGTTGAGAACCACTGATCTAGATAGATATAGATATATATGTAATAAAGAGGGGCAGAAATCATGGCAGGGCAAACCAGAAATGTACATTTTGAGAAAAACCACCAAGGAAATGAGATGGCAGGACAAAGAGAAGACGCCAGCTATGCAGCACTCTCTCTGCCGGGCGCTGTGCGGAACATGATTTCATTCGCATCCACCGTTCGCCTCAGCTCCCAAACCACTCACGTCAGGGAGCCTGTGATCCCCCCATCCAGGTGAGGCCCGAGGCCCACAAAGTTGAGGAGCAGAGGTACAGTTCTGAGAACTCACAGCTGGAATTAAACCCAGCTCCGCCTGGCTGCACCAGGCTGCCCCTTGAGAAGCGAGGCGAAGACAGAAGGAGGCCAGAGGGAGATCGCAGGCTGGGCTGCGTGGCTTTCGGCTGTTCTCGGCGCTACCTCGCTGACAGTCTTATCTGATGTGCAAAGCTCTGCGCTTCTCCAGGGAACAAGACAGTGTGCTTCCTGTCTCAGCGCCTTTTTCATCTGACCCCGAAAAAGCTACTCCGCTTCACTGTGGTTACCGTTTGCTTGCGGCAAAAGATATAAACACACACAGCAGGCACATAAATGCCAGCCAGAATAAAGGTGGGATCGCTTTACTAAAGACAAAAAGGTCAGTAAGTAATGATAAAGGGTTCAGGTTAAGTTCTTCAGGAGGAACGTTTTCTTTTGTTTTTAATATGTTTTATTGACTTTTTACAGAGAGGAAGGGAGAGGAATAGAAAGTCAGAAACATCGATGAGAGAGACACATCGATCAGCTGCCTCCTGCACACCCCACACTGGAGATGCGCCTGCAAGCAAGGTACATGCCCTTGACCGAATCCAACCTGGGACCCTTCAGTCCGCAGGCCAACGCTCTATCCACTGAGCCAAGCCGGTCTCGGCAGGAAGAACTTTTTTAAATGGTCCTCAACTTTCTTCCTTATATTGTGACAGAAATTCATTCATTCAAAATTCACTGACTGCCTACCACTCAGGGTAGACCTGGGCTGGCCCCAGGTAGGAAGTGGTGCTTGGGGAGGTCTTTCTAAGGCTGATGAATTCAAATCTAGAAAGTGTGTTTCCTCTCAGCGGATAAAAACAGCTCTCTCTAATCCTACGATAAGGACGATAAACACATCGTGGCGTTTTCACAGAACTGTGGCATCTGCTCTTCCATATCACTTTTTGCAACAGCACGAGGAGACAAACAGGGCAGAAAAGCATCCTCTGTAGCTTCCGCCGGACCTGAGCGACCCCCAAACTCCTGGAGGTCAAGGCCATTGCCTACGCATCTTCTGACGCAGTTCCTGGCTCTGCCTAATGCACAGAAGTCACCCTAAATGTTTGCCAAAGCCTCTAGTAAGCTTTCAAACACTTTAACCATCAGCCCCGCATTTTAAACACTGTGCCTGCCATTCCTCTCAGTTTCCCTTTGATTCTACGAGAGAAAAGCCCTACAGCTCTTCCTGGACTTCCTACCATCCCTACTCCACTCTGATAAAAACTCCACTCCATTAAAAATCGTATATTCTGCCGAAACCGGTTTGGCTCAGTGGATAGAGCGTCAGCCTGTGGACTGAAGGGTCCCAGGTTCGATTCCAGTCAAGGGCATGTACCTTAGTTGCAGGCACATCCCCAGTGGTGGGTGTGCAGGAGGCAGCTGTGGATGTTTCTCTCTCCCTTCCTCTCTGTAAAAAAATCAATAGAATATGTTTTTAAAAAATTTTAAGTAAAATGATAGACACATACTTTTAAAAAATAAAATAAATCGTATATTCTATTTCCAATTTTTCTGGAAGCTTATCATCACAATGAAAAAAATGACAATATTTTCTGCCTCTTCTTAACTCTCCCCATGATAACAGG
The DNA here is from genome assembly GCA_004026805.1 of Lasiurus borealis. Lineage (NCBI taxonomy): Eukaryota > Metazoa > Chordata > Mammalia > Chiroptera > Vespertilionidae > Lasiurus > Lasiurus borealis. The sequence continues at coordinate 2,265 of PVJN01020921.1, read as the reverse complement.
CAGTTTTGGGTTTTTCTTCCAGAACCTACAAGTGTGCCTGCGCTCACAAAATATGCGTTGCATTGTTTGTTCTAGGAAATTCCTTGGCAGCTGCGGTCCGTTTATCTAGGATTATGTTCTAGTAGAAAATGCGCATGCCTGTTACAAAGAACATCATGTTTTATGGGAAAAGATTAAAATGCTTCTGCGCGGGATCAAAGTAAAAATTTAATTAATTTTACCCCAGAAACTTCTAACATGGGAAGGGCTGAAGGTCAAAGGACAACCCGGACATGCTTTGCTACTGCTTCTTCCCCTCCCCCCTCCTTTTTTTTTCTAATTGTTTTTTTTTTTGTGTGTGTGTGTTCGAATACAGCTTTATTTTTTATTTTAATTTTTAAAAATATTTTTATTATTGATGGTGTTACAGATGTCTCCCATCCCCCCCCCTTTACCGCCTCTGCCCAGTCTGTACCCACCCCACCCCCAGGTCATCACCACCCTATCATCCATGTCTACAGACTGCGTGTGTAAGTACGTAAGTTCTCTGCAGCTTCTTAATCGAAAGGGTCCTAATTGGTGTTCAGCCTGAGCGTCCGACTGCATAACGACCAGCCTGCCAGGTGGTGGGAGGCAAACACAGGAGAAGTCACCAAACAGCCCTTGGATGGATTTTGTAGCTAAACCATGAGCAGTGGGCAGCTGATGGGACCACACAGTGTGGACATATCTGCTCTTCTGTGCGTTCGATGACAAAAGTCCTTTCGCTATTTGCAACAGGAAAATGCGTGATATACTTGTGCGTGGTGTACTGACCCCTGCTGTCCTTCCTTCTGTCCTTCAGTCGGTGGGACAGCTAAGTACTGATCACCTACTATGTGCCCTGGGGGATTTTACAACCAATAGAGGGGAGCGCTCCTTATATTCTAAACCAGTGGTTCTCAACCTTCCTAATGCCGCGACCCTTTAATACAATTCCTCATGTGGTGGTGACCTCCAACCATAAAATTATTTCTGATGCTACTTCATCAACTGTAATTTTGCTACTGTCATGAATTGTAATGTAAATATCTGATAGGCAGGATGTATTTCATTGTTACAAATTGAACATAATTAAAGCATAGTGATTAATCACAAAAACAATATGTAATTATATATTGTGAAATATTTATTTCTAATTACAAATAAATGAAATTTTGTCTTGAATCATGGTGTAGCATGGGCAACAGTCTTCATATGACAACAGTAAACTACACTGCTACACCGAGGAGCGGTCTGTTGGTTCCTAAGACCATGGAAAATAGGTGTTTTCCGCTGGTCTTAGGCGACCCCTATGAAAGGGTCGTTCGACCTCCAAAGGGGTCGCGACCCACAGGTTGAGAACCACTGTTCTAAATGAAGAGTGTCAGGGAGAGAGAGGACTTACTCTGAGAGAGAAGAAGCAAGTCAGACGGGAAGGCTGAAGGAGAAGAGAGAGGACGCAGAGGGAGGTGTGTTTCAGAACAAGGCCCAGACACCAGAGAAAACCTGAAACCAGCCACGCTAACCCGCCTCCTTCTGTAAAAGGCGGGACGTCTGGGGCCTGGGGTAGCAGGAGAGAGGCGTGGCCTGCTCCTGGAGAGCCTGGTTTGCCAAACCAGGGAGGTGAGACTTCCACCTGCAGGCAGAGAGGAGCCCTTGAAGAGTCTGCCAAAGAGGAGTAACAGCATCAGATGTGTATGCCGGATGGGGAGGGGCCAGGACGAGGGGCAGGGAGACCAGCTGGGGAGGTGGCCGCTGCAGTCAGAGGGAACACCAGTGGCAGCCCGGGCAAGCGAAAGAGCAGTGGGCAGGGGGAGGAAAAAACAGAGGAAGACTTTGAGGAAGACAATCCATTGAACTTGGTGGTTGACAGAGAGGCAGCTAATGCTTACTGAGTACTCACTATGTGCCACTCATAGGCACTTAGCAAGTACTATTGCACTTAAAACCTCGTCGTGACCCCATTTTACAGATAAGGAAACTGAGGCGTGGGGTGAGTTAATTTGCCCGAGGTCACTGTCTATAATGGAAAGGGAGGACTCAGAGGACTCCCGAATTCTGACCTGGATGACTGAATAGAGCTCGCTGGTCCCTGCCAACCTCTCCTGGCTGAGATATGATGCTTCACCCATGCCATGCTGCTGGGAGCTGTATCGGAGACCCCTGCCATCTCTGCCCTTCATCTCTGTTCATGTTGTCCCCCCTCCCTGGAAAGCCCTCCTCCTCCTCTCAGTCGGCCTTTTAACATGTGTCCTCCAGGTAACT
>PVJN01020920.1:0-35335 GCA_004026805.1 Lasiurus borealis | reverse complement strand
GTGTGTCCCTTATGGATCTGAGGAGTTGTAATCTGGATGGTCCTACTCTGATCCCTGGGTACACTGGCTCTTGGATCTCTAAGGAGGTGCTAATTTAGCCTCTGCCTGAGGCCACCCAGCAGGAGCTACAGAGAGATCTACAGATTCCTCTTCTTTGTTTGGGTTTTGGAGGTGCCCAGATGAGGCCCAGCTGTGAAGCAATGCAAGTTGCTGTGGGGCCTTGGGCCTTCTTTTAGATGTCCTGGGTCTCACTGACTCAGCTGCAGTTTGTTGGGTAATTTTAGTTTTTAAAGGACCAGGCCATTCATATGCAAAAGCCTCTATGCTCTGGTTGGATGGGGCAGAATCTCAGGGTGGAGCAAACAGCAATGGCTTCCGTCAGCCCTGCCCTAAGAGGCACCCGGGTCTCAGTGTCAATCAGTAATTGCTGCAAGCACCTGTGAGAGAAAGTCACCCTTGAGTTCTGCCCACTGCCAGACAGTCCAGTTTCTCCCTAAATGAGTCTGGGTCCCCAGAGGCTCGCCAGGAACTGTAGTTCAGAGTAGTCAGGAGCTTGTTTCTCTCTCCGGCTTGAAAAAGACAGTCTCGTACTCAGTTGCCAGCCCTCTCCAAGCGCGCCTCAGTACCTCTGCCTTTGTTTTTCCAGTATTTGAGTCTTAGTATGCTTTTCTCTTTCTTCTAGTTACAGATTTTCCACTCATCCGGACTTCTGTGGTTCTGGATGATGTTTGTTTTGTCTTTTAGTTGTAGTTTTGAAGTGATTGTGCGAGGCAGCAGTTCAGGTGTGTACCGACGCCACCATCTTGGTTTCTCCTTGCATGCTATTTTCTAAGTCTACCCTCAAAATCTCCCATTGGTCTGACCCCATGACCTAAGCAAGTACACACACACCCAGAGCATAAGAGTTGTCTCTTCCCTGACCTGGAAACTTTTTCTTCTAACTGACTAACACTCAAATAATCATTTGGCTAGTACAGTATTACAAACCATGTGGGAACTGTGTCCTAATGAGTAAAGTTAAAACCCTCCTTCACTTTTAACTTTTTGAAGACAATATCTATCCTTATTATCTTCCTCATCAGTTGGCATTACAAGTTGCTGAATTCAGCTCTTTCTACCATAGTGTCCTATATAAAACAGAGGCTTATAAACACTTGCTAAACAAATCCTGGTTTCACTAAAGAGACAACCCACTTCCAATATCAATGAAAGGAGTTGTTAATTGTTTTCTTTGGGTTATATTTACCTATCAAACAGGCACACAATGATTTCCACACAAATTATTCCCAATGAAAAAAATAAATAAGGACAAACAAGGAGTAAAATCACATTGAAAATAATATCTTCAACATCAACACCTTCCCCCAAAATTGGGTATTTCTGGACTATAGTAAAATAAACATTAACTCCTAGTTGAAGGACTTGGGTATAAATTTCTTACAATAGGAAGAATTCTAACCTGACATACAGTCTGTCAGGAATGACTTCTTGAATCAATGAGGTTTTGGGGTCTCTTTGTTAGAAGTCAAAGTTTGGCAAAGACTTAAAATGCTATTTCAAAGGCCTACAGGGTAAGAGAATGGCTGGGAGTCAAGCTGAACCATTGAAAAGAAAGTAATGAGGGATAGATGGAGCAGTGAGTAGAAGGAGAACAAAGGCAAGGTCAGACAGAGGAAGCTAGAGCATCATGAGCAATGTCTACAAAATGGAAAAATTAGGTGAGCTGTCTTCCAATACTTTCTCATTCCACAAACATGTGGCCACGCTGTTGCCAGCATATGCTCTATGCTCTTCTACTAGGACACGCATCTCCCTTTGTTTGCTCTGGAAACATCTGCCACCAAGTCAAGCCACAACAATGTAGAATATGACAGTGATGTAAGACAATCCTTTTTAAGTAAACCTAAACTTTTCAGAATATGTGAATTTATTATACATGGCACCTAGAAACCTACACTAAAACTTTTAGACCACATTTTTGAAAGATATATGATTCTTAGGGGAAAAATATAGAAATGATAAAAGCATCCTTTTTCTCAAGACGGCCCTATCTAACAGGATTTTTATGACTATCTGGTGCTAAGTAATAACAAAGGGAAATGGAACCAGCATTTATTGCCTTGTAAGCTATCTCACACAGCCACTCTCCAAATCATTACTGTCTTCTATTATGCCCTTTACTTATAGGCATATTAGTTTGTAGCAAGTATATCTGGGGGGAAATGTGCCAATAATTTTTCTGGAGGTTTCATGAGAATATTTAATCTTCCCGAGATAAATATTCCCTTCCCCAGTTTACTGCTGAAAACATTTCTCAAAGTATATGGCGGTACTAGGTTTTGAACTCTAATTCTCATAATCCCAAACTCTCATAGGTCCCAGATTTAGACATTCCACAGATCAGAATAATTTCAAAAATATTTTGGAGGTCAACATAAGATTGCCAACTTTTCATTTTTCTAAGTCAGGACATTGAACACACACACAGAACTGTCACCATCATTTTAAATATTTTTTATTGATTTTTTACAGAGAGAAAGGGAGAGAGACAGAAAGTCAGAAACATCGATGAGAGAGAGACATCGATCAGCCGCCTCCTGCACGCCCCACAGTGGAGATGTGCCCGCAAGCAAGGTACATGCCCCCAACCAGAATCAAACCTGGGACCTTTCAGTCCGCAAGCCGATGCTCTATCCACTGAGCCAAACAAGTCTCGGCTGTCACCATCATTTTAGAAACAAGCATTTTAACCCCCAAAAAGAGTGAATAAAGTGAGTTTTAGAAATAACTTGCTACCTGTCCTTAACTTTGATTGCCTCACAGGGGGAAATTTTAATCAGAAGCTGAAAACTTCAGCTCCACACTGTACTTCTGAGGACTTGGACTTGGGAGTCGCTGCAGAAAATCAGGGAGCCTGTTCATGGTATGACAGCGACATACAGGCATTTGGATGTACCTTTGATGACAGGCAGTTGGATGTACCTTTGATAACCTAAAAGCTCTCAGGACCTGCTTTGTTGACTTTTAGGCACCCACCTGGGTCAAGATGAACTGGAGGACTGGAGGAAAATGTACTAGTAAATTTGTGTGGAGGACAGGAGTAAAACTTCAGCCAACATGCACGATATTTGCGACAACCTTGAGCAATATATATTACTGTTCGCCATTGTTCTCTATCGCTTGTTACTCTGATGACAGATTTCTCTATATTGTCATTAAAACTTTCCTAAAGCTAGGGACAAATTAGGAATCTCCCATGCCCTATTTGGAATTAGGTGTTTACATTAAGTTATGTAAATTTTGCATCAAGTTTGCACTAATGGAGGGGCACATGATTTGTTAGAAAAATTACACAGTCAGGGATCCTCCATCTCTCACGTCTGCTTTCAACAAACAGCTAAATGTTTCTTGGCCTTAATCCCTCACTTGTAAAAGGACAGGACTAGAATATCACTCTCCACAGCATCCCAGCTGATAGCTTATTTATGAAAGACTTAATTTTTTCCTTATTACTTTACTTTTGTCTTTCCAATTCCATTAGTATGTTCTTTTTTAAAAAATATATTTTATTGACTTTTTTACAGAGAGGAAAGGAAAGGGATAGAGAGTTAGAAACATTGATGAGAGAGAGAGACATCAATCAGCTGTCTCTCGCACACTCCCTACCAGGGATGTGCCTGCAATCTGTACATGCACTTGACCAGAATCGAACCTGGGACCTTTCAGTCCACAGGCTGATGCTCTATCCACTGAGCCAAACCAGTTAGGGCTCCCTTAGTATGTTCTGAGTACTGCAGAAAAGTTAGAAAAATAGATAAAGTTTGAAGAAGAAAATTAAATAATATCCCTTTCACCCAGAAATAAAAAGGCTAGCAGTATTAATATTTTTCCAAGTACCTTTTTACATGGTTTGTTAAATTTTATATATAAAATATTATATCTGTTTTCTCTTGATATTAAGATTATTTCCCTGAAACACACCTATTAAAATACATGTTTTTATTGATTTTTAAAATAACACGATTTATTATAGGTGTTTAGGAATTATCAGAAAAACATAAAGAATAACACGTTATATTTCCAAAGGGTAAACCCCTTTTAATAGTTAAATATAAGTGTTTCAGATATATATTATAAAACTTTTCCATAGGAGTTATTTTACTTCATGTAATGGCTGTGTAGTACTTGATCACAGAAAACTGCCAAATGTATTTATGCAATCCCTTACTATTTAGGTTTTTATAATCTACTCTGATATTTTAAAATGCTGTTGTTGCTCTCTTATTAATAATTCTAGTTTTAACAATGTGCATTTAAAATTTCCTGATTTAAAGCTGCTATTGGGTTATACTAATTATAGTGAATTGAACAGAACTACCTGTACCAGACATTGTCCCAAGTATTTCACAGGTATTGTTTAATCCTCATGACAATCCTATAAGATCAGTACTATTTTATCCCCATTTTACAGACAAGTGAACTAAGGCTTGGAGAGCCCAGTAACTTGCCTCAAGGGTGGTCAATAAGATCGGTAAGTGAGAGCCTAGCAGACATCAGAATCCAGGCTCTGAATCCAGAGACCGGGCCTTTTCCTCAGCATGCGAGACAGTGGATCCTATTCATTTGTTTATGTAAGTCTCACTTCACCTTCTGAACAGCCTGAGAAGTAGGTCTTCTCCCTTTTAGCTGAATAGTGGAGTTCAATAATGATCCTAAGCAACTGAAGCTAGCAAGTGACAGAAAGAGGACAGAATCCCATGACAGTGACTCACTATCCGTATTTTCTAACCATTTCACAGAGATCTCAGAACACTTTATTTGTTGGTTTAACTGACACATTTAGTTTAGTTTATTCATGTGTCTTTTAATATTTTTAAGCTTTCTTGTTTCCTTTTCTCTTGTTTATGTTTGTTTGTTGTTGTTGTTTTTTTACTTTTTCATACTCAAGTATATAAAAGGCATACTCCTTAAAAAAATTTTTTGTGCAAAATTATCCTTGGACCTACATCCTTCAACTTCTGAGAGCGAAGGGTATCTTTTTAACCTCCTCTTTTATGGGGATACTCTTTTATCCCTCACCAACTATCTGCTATCTCAGTTCCCAATGTTTATTAAAATAATCTAATAATACACTCTCATCTATGTTGTTATTATATTATTTAATGTGTGGTTAAATACATTACTTATAAATAATATCTACAACCTTAAGTTTATTAAAATAAATTGTTTTTGCACTAGATATCTTTTTAAAAAACATTTAACACAAGTACTCAGTTGTGTAGAAGTGTTACAAGAATTATTTATATGTGTCTCATTAAGCTAGTTTCAGTTACACAATAGTCATCTTTTCATAACATCCTCATCTTGAGCTCTAAGGATCATTTCTGAGCAATTATATCGCAAGGCTAGTTCCAGAGCCATCTGATTTTTATACCCTTGCAGATTTCTTTCCTCCCTGCCAGATGTTTATAAGATTGTTTTCCTTGTCATTTAGTTCAGTATTTTTTGTCTGGATAAATTTGAATATGGATCTCCTTTTAATTATTTTACCAAGATCATAATGCAATCTTCCAGTATACCTAAACTGGTCTTTTTTAATTCATCTATAACATTACATTTATTTTTTTTGTTCAGTATTCTTCTCATGAACACAAAATACCATTTATTGAATCTTTATTCCCCATCTTCCATTTTATTATCTTCGTTCTCATCATTTTTATCAAATTTTCTTTTTATTTCTACATTCTGGGAGAATGTACCTTCATTGATTTGATTTTTCTATAATGCTAAATCACCACTTTTTTGTCTCCAGTGTCAACTTTAATTCTACTATTTAATTTTTAATGTACCTGCAATTCTTTTTAATATTAGCCCTCTCTTTTCATTTCTTGTCTTCTCCTTTATAATTTTGGCTGCTATCCCATAGAGGCCGGGCCTCCCTGCATCCTTTTAAGAATGTCTGTTTCTTCATAGTTTATTCTAAATCTCACAATAGATCGTTTTTAGAGGTGTGATTTTCCTCAAAGACTTCATGACTCTTTCCTCATTCTATGTCCTTTTCCCATTCCCTCCGTATTGGTTGTAGTTTTTATTCTCACCCTTTCTTCATCATTATTGAGGAAATATTGCTTGCCCTTGACCAAACTCTTCGACCAATTGTCAAATTCCGGTCCAATTGCAAGTTTCTTACCGCTGCTCTCCTGGAGCAGTGCTCTCTGTTCTACCGAAGTAACGTCATCTTCCTGGGCCTCTGGTTCTCTAATCAATAAAGGAAGTTACCATTTATAAAATGCACTGCCACGTCCTTCCTCTTTTCTGTCATCTTTAGCACTTTCTTTCTGGAGACCATGCCTCTGAGTGTGTCATTGGCTACTCCCAGATAGCCTGAACTTCTTTCCTTTAGTTTCTAAGAGTGACTCCTTCTGACTTTTCAAATAAAGTTGATAAGGGAAGGGGAAAGTGGATGAGTGATCGGGCTGCCTCAAAAATCAGCACCCAGAGCAATGGCTCTGAGTTTTAGCTGCATCAGAATCACCTCTAGGTCAAATACATAGAATCAGAGTGGAATGGTGCTTGGCAGGGACTGGAGAGAAAGGGAAATGAGGAGTTACTAATCATAAAGTCTCAGTTAAGCAAGGTGAATAAGCTCTAGAGATCTGTTCTATAGCAGTGTCCCTGTAGTCAACAATAATGTAGTGGACACCTAAAATTTTGTTAAGAAAGTATATCGCCTGTTAAGTGTTCTTATCATAATAAAATAAAATTTAATAAAAAATTTTAAAAACACCAGGAAAAAGAAAAAGGAAGAAAAGATAGGTTCCTGAGATAGGAGATAGGGAAGCAAAATAAAGAAAGCATCTAGATTATTTAAAGAAACTAAAGAGTGGGAGGAAAGAAAAAGAACCTAAAGAGAACCAGAAGTGACAAGATTCTTAGTTGACGTTGAAAAGGTAGACAGCAGCAGCCTGGCTGGTGTGGTTCAGTGGTTGAGCATTAACCCATAAACCAAGGCCCCTGTTTCAATTCCTGGTTGGAATGTGTGGGTTGTAGGCTCAATCCCCATGCAGGAGGCAGCCGATCTCTCATTAATATTTCTATCTCTCTCTCCCTTCCTCTCTCACTAAAAATCAATAGAAACGTGTGTTTGTTTTTTTTAAAGAAAAAAAGGTGGACAGCAGAGTGCCCTAAAAGTAGGAAACTCAGACCCCTCACATCCACCCTTTAGAGGAGCCAGGGAGTAAAGCAAATAGGTTTTAGACTCTTTCAGAACTTCTTCCCCAAAATATACCATTTTATCCCATTGAATCCTGTAGAGCACTGGTTCTCAATCTGGAAGCAATTAGAATTATCTAGGGAATTTTTAAAAACAAACACACACCTCATTTCCAGGACCACAATTTGACACCAATCATATTTAGAAATTCCTCAGACGATTGGAATGTAAAGCCATGGTTTAGAACTAGTGATGAGAAAATTGGGGAAAACCATTCAAATTCAAAGTCAAGGACTATTTGCTTATTCTTCTGTATGTTTAATCCCTGATCAGTGAATGGGAAGTTCCTGTGGAAATGAACTGTACCATGGCCTTCCACAATAAAGCTTATAGTGTTGGCTTAGGAGTTAGGTAATTAGCTAGAACGTTTCTCCACAGGCCATTTCTCAGGCATTTGGATGGTGGATTCATATCTATAAAGCAGGGTAGTCACTGCTTACGCTCTGAGTTCACCATCTGAGATCTCACTGCTGCTTGTTTATTAAGAACTATGCAGTTAGACTACTGGACAAATTCTAAATACAGTATCATTATCTCTCTTGTTCTACCACATACTATAGTGTACATGCAATGGTGAGTAAACAGAGCAGCTGACATGTAAATGTTAATTTACAGAAGCAAAATTCCTTCTGTTTTCCTCTTCTCAACATTTACACTTGCATGTCTACAATAATAGCAAAGCTTATGATAATGAGTTGGAGATTAGATACTGTACTATTAAAGCTCTTCTGCTATTTTAAAATTTTAAACAATTGTGGTTGCAGAATGTTAGAAGGACTCTCTAAAGGACCCCTAAAAATACCCTAAAGCTATTAAATAACATACATGTAAGATATTTAAATAATTTCTTTAAATCAATAAGAAAAAAGAGAAAACTCAATAGGAAAAAAAAAGTGCAAGTAATTAAAGCACATACTTCACAGAAATGGTTATCTAAATAACACATACTAGATACTTAACTTCACTAGCCAGCAGTGAAATGACAATTCCAAACACAGTGGGACACCTACTGTACATATCAACAAGAATAATTAAAATTAAATACACAAACAATATCGTATGTTGGCAACTTGCTCTCATGCACTGCTAGTGGGGGTGCAAACTGGTACAACTACTTTGCAAAACTGTTAGAAAACTGAACTTACATGCCCTCCATGATCCAGCAATAGGCATCCTGTGACACAGCAATATATAATCCCTCTGACCCAACAATTTCACTCCTCAGAATTTCTCCAACAGAAATTTTTGTCCAGACATGAATAAGAATGTTCATAGCCATACTAATCATAATAGCAAAAATCTGGAAGTGATCCAAATATCCGTCAAAAGTAGGATAGCCCTAGCTGGTTTGGCTCAGAGGATAGAGCATTGGCCTACAGACTGGAGGGTCCCAGGTTTGAGTCCAGTCAAGGGCACATGATTGGGTTGCGGGCTTGATCCCCAGTAGGGGCTTGTTGGAGGCAGTAGATCAATAGTTCCCTCTCATCATTAATGTTTCTATCTCTATCTCCCTCTCCCTTCCTTTCTGAAATCAATAAAAATATTTTTTAAAAGAGTATGATAGATGAATATATTATGCATATAATATTGCATAGACATATGTAAATAAATGGGCATAATTGTGTTCTAATAAATCCTTATTACAAAAACTTGTGGAGGCCCACATTTGGTTCATAAATTCTAATTTGCTGATCTCCGATTTAAATGATAAAGCCAAAAGTAAAATGATTTTTATAAAATAATGATAATAAAATATAGGATAATCAGACATAACATATTACAGTTGTAGTTTATATTACAATCTATATTAATAAAAGGCCCATGGCCATCGCACCGTAATGCTGTCAGGATCAAATAAGCAGTGACTCTTGTGGTGGGCGGGACAGGGCATGAGCTACTAGCTGCAGAGCGCTAGAGTGAGCAGTGGAGGGCAGGTCAGTGAGCTACAGGCTGCAATGGGCAGGGCAGCCAGCTGAGGCAAGCGCAAATGAGCTACTCATGCCCGATTTCATGCACCCTGGGCCACTAGTAAATAAAAATCTCTGGGCTCTTTAGGGCTTGTTTTAAATGATCTGAAAATATATCCAGACAACTTCATTCAAACCAACTGAGGACTCACTTGTTGGAAGGTCTTTCTTCCAGTCCTGGACTCATTAAGGACTTGTTTCTCTTTAACCTAAACTCAAGACAACTCCACAAGGATGAGGCATCATATTTCCATTAATCTTCTAATTTTATCACAGCTGTGCCATTCTTGTCAGCAAAAGTCCAGGGCTGTCAGCATTTTCATTATAATGCTGGAATCTCAGGAGGTTATAAATCTGCCCAAGATAGCCGGAGCTAAAACTTGGCATAACAGCTTCTACACCAAGAATTTTCTCAAGGATGAACAAGCTGGCTCAACAAAAAAAATAAGTTCATATTGAAAGCTAGGTCAAGAATAATCTTTGTAAAGTTCAGAACAAGTTTTGGTTGTGAAGAGTCTCCACAACTCAATTTAACAAGCATTTATTGAGTTCCTACCATAAGCACCCTCTGTCATTTTATCTGCCCCACTTTAAGTATTTCCCTGGGGAACTGCAACTCCCTTAATCCAAGTCAGCCTCTAATGGAACTGTCAGTCAAGGAGATTTGCCTTACCTCTCCTGAGGGAAGTTCATTTGATTCAAGTGAGCCAATTAGCTTACTGTACCTTCCTAGACACGGAATTGATCCGAAGATGGTTTGGGACTGTTTCTCTTTCAGGATTGTTACACCTTCTGAGAACAAAAGAATCTCTCTTCTTTTTTGCTATTTGTAAAATGTCCACATGAACCCTGAGTTTCTGTGTGTGATGAATTTCCCATTGGTGATATTTACTAGGCAGTTGGATTTAGGATGAAGCTATAGACTCGGGAGTCATCAATGTGCTTCAAAAACCAGTATGAAGCAACTTCTGGGATCCTCCAGGTCTCTGGAGCATAGTTTAAAAGTACTAAGAGCACAACTAGAGAGTAAAAGGTAGAAATTACAAATATACAGTCCCTCTGCTATTTGCTTCATTCTGGGCTAGTTGCTAGGGATGTAAATATGAGTGAGAATGATGTATAGTACTGACAAGGGGATAGAAATTCAATACATTTATCCCCTGAGCACTCCAATCCCTTAAGATTCAGATAATATGACATTTAGTCCCTATACCATCAGATAATATGACATTTAGTCCCTATACCATGACCCATAGAAGTCCAAAGGCCTCCTGAAATTTTCTGTGGAGTCCCAGAGCTTAGCATTCCCTTTCCATATAGCAAACTTCTTCTGATCACAACTACCAGTCTCATACATTTCTATATCCCAAGCACTGAGCACTGTGAATGTCATTTTATTCACTGAACTATCTTCTATGATCCCAGTTATTCCAGCTTAAAAAAAATACAGTGCACATATTTAGACAAACAATATTTATCAAGAGCCTACTATGGGAAAAATATTGAAGATATGAGGATGAAACAGAATATATTTGCAGATCACCAAGGTTTTACCGTCTAGGATGGGAGACAGGGTATAAACATGTATTTACAGCCAACTGTTCTAACAGAGCTCTAAAAAGGTCTTCTAAGACAAGAAGAGAGAGAGAGAGAGCACTGAGCTCTGCTTGACAATGTCAGGGAAGTGTTATTCACGGGCACTTAATGAGTTCCCAGTCTGTACTCGGTGTTATGATGGACAGTGTGAAGGCTACGAAAGAATAATATGTTCTATCCTTGTTCCTGATGAGCGTATCATCCCCATCCATAGCGCAATAACAGTCTCTTCAAGGCTGTAGAGAGTGGTACAACTCAATGAAAAGGGATATTAATGAGGCCAAAGATGAGGTAAGCTTTCTGGGGGAGGAGAAGTCTTCAGGTAGATCTTGAAAATTTGTTTTGATTTGGATAGGCGCTGGTTGTGAAACAACTGGCTTCTCAGACAAAGGAAGCAGGGAAATTGGGTAAGATAGAACATAAAAAAATGTAGCCACTGTACGCCTGAAAGAGTAAAGAAATTAATCTTTCTGGGGTGAAAAGAATCAATAAGACAATAATGAAGGAGCATGTGAGAGTGGTTAGCTGGAGTCAGACCTTATGAGTTGGGCAGATGAGATAAGATTTGATGCATACAAATTTATAACAACATACCACAGGGGAGAATTCTGTAATTCCAAATTGAGATAAACTTTGATGTAATGCATTGGTATTAAGTGAATGTAGCACGTTCTCAGGTGGCAGAGCATCAGAAATTGCTGTTTTTCAGTTACTGGGAGACACAAATAGTTCAACACTGTTCTTCTTTCCCTAAAAGCAGGTTGTTTGTATATGTTAATAGATATTTTCAATAAGTTTGGAAAATATTTTATCTTTCCTCTAGAAATATTAAAGATCAGAATCCTAAAATCCTGAAAGGTATATTGGATTCACATTTATTAGTTAACCCCTTGTACAGTTAAAAATCATCCATTAGAATCCTGAAATCTTCAATGACTTTCTTTCAATTAGTTGACACCCCAAGATTTACAATTTTATATTTCATAGAATCTTTCTTATTTTTAAGTCCATATTGTAGTTTTTGAAATACATTGTTCAGATGTTAAAATCAAATGAATTAGCCTAACTGGTGTTGTTCGGTGGTTTAGCATCAACTTATAAACTTATGGTTCAATTCCTAGTCAAGGCACATGCAATTTTTGATCCCTAATAGAGAGCATGTAAGAGGTAGCTGATCAATAAAACTCTCTCATCATTAATGTTTCTATCTCTCTCCTTCTCCCTTTCTCTCTGAAATCAATAAAAATATTTTTTAAAAAAATCAAATGAATTAAATAAAATCTGATGCAACAGTACAAAAAAATAATGTATATAAATTAGGAGACCATTGTAGCCTTAGGAACTTGTACCTTTCCAGAGTTAGGAAGCATTAGTGTTGCCATATCATTCTGTATTGAATGGTACAGTTTTAACACTTTGGGGTCCTGAAATCAATATGTAAATAAAAATCCATTGGGGACATCCTAAGAATTATATAAATAAAATTTCCCCAACATTATGATTCTGTTTCCTAAGTTCTTTAATGAGATTTTCATGTGGGAATCCATTACAATTCTCCTGAAATCACTGTATATCATATTTCCCCTTGCTGTTCTCATATGAACAAGCTTGCTAACTCCTTTTTTAAAATATATATTTTATTGATTTTTTTCCAGAGAGGAAAGAAGAGAGACAGAGAGTTAGAAACATCAATGAGAGAGAATGGATCAGCTGCCTCTTGCACGCCCCCTACTGGGGATATGCCCTCAACCAAGGTACATGCCCTTGACCGGAATCGAACCTGGGACCTTTCAGTCCATAGACTGATGCTCTATCCACTGAGCCAAACCGGTTTCAGCTAACTCTTTTTTTTTTAAAGAAAATTCGACTGGATTTTATTTTGTTTCAAAAGCTGTTTGGTTTTTACTACGAATCTGATCATCTTCTAGGTAGCTGCAAATTGATTTTTCTGTCCTCTTTCACTTTTACTGCTGGACATGACAAGTTGACATCTCCAGATTTATCCAGTTGGCATTTTCATTACTTTCACGTGATCTGTTCAAAATTTAGATTTAGACTCTAAATGATCTGTTCAAAATTTAGATTTTTCTTCTCCGCAAGCAAAACTTTTCATACAGCTTGGAGCCCAAATAAGCAAATCCCTCTGGGATGCTGTTTTTTCCCATTAGTCCTATCACTTAAGACAACTCAACTGATATGCTTACAAAAATAAACCTGGTGCCATGAACAAATGAAAGATTATTCATATTGCAATAGTAATAATGCAAGCAATGAAAAATGGCAATTACAGGCTCCCAGGGATGGAGGGAAAAACGAGAAACAATGAGGCCTATGGCAAAATCAGTTCTCTGCCCTATCCTAATAGAACATCTGCTACTCAGAGCTGGCGTATGGTTTCTATGCCTGCATGTCCAGAATCTCCAGATTTTCTCATTTTTCAGAAAATGATGCAATTCAGACATTTATATAAAATCTCTCCATTTTTATTTTATTTTGCCAACATATCAGAGACGTTAATTGTTGCTGCCTAATAGCCATTCCAGACACACTGAACCATCTTCCACTTCCCTTTGCAAAGGCTAACAAAGCAAGATACTCACTTTCTCAGACTCTCTGCTGCTAGGAATGGCCATGTGACCGGGTTCTGGATTTTGAGATGTAAAGAAAATTTTTCTGAAAAGATTTTTTTTTCCTCCCCTAATAAAACAAGAGAAGAATGTGAAGAGAAATCATATGGACTGTTTTGGCTATCACCCAGATTTTTGCCCTTAGTCACAGTCACTTATGTGATATGATGCCAAGAGATGTGGCAGCCATTTTACAACCCCGAGGAAAAGGACAAGGGAACCACAGAGATGCCCTCCTAAAGCTCTGTATTACTGTGCTGACTTCCATAACAAATACTATAGAGGGGTAGCTTAACAGAGATCTATTTCTCACAGTTCTGGAGGTTAGAAGGTCTAAGAATAAGGTGCCAGCAAGGTAGGTTTCATTCTGAGGCCTCTTCTCTTAGCTTGCAGGTGACAATCATTTGCTGGGTGCCCACATGACCTCTTCTTTATGTACATGCTACAGAGAGAGGGTATAGTTCTCTGGTATCTCTTTTTATAAGAGCATGAATCCATTCTGAGGGCCCCAACCCTGTGACCTCATGTAACCTTAAATACTCCCAAACATTCCATGACTATTTACCATCATGTTGTGGGTCAGGGCTTCATCATATGAATTTGAGGGAGAAATATTCAGTCCATAACAAGATCTGACACTCTTGAGCCAGTGATAGAACTCTGGAAGCACCTGCCTCCACTCTTTGTGTGCATTTGTTATTTAAGCCACTATTAAGTTAACTAGTTGGTAAATACAAATGAAAAATATTCCTATTTAATATTTTCATTTAGTTATCTTTATCGTTGAAAGTATTATAGATCGTCTCTCTTTAAAATCAATAAATAGATGGGAAACCAAGATGGCAGCATAGGTGAACACCTATGGAAGATACTGTAAGGAGCCTCTGGGACAACTTCAAGCTTACCAACATCAGAATTATGAGGGTGCCAGAAGAAAAGAGAGAGCAAGATACTAAAACCCTATTTGAAGAAATAATGACTGAAAACTTCTTCCACCTGGTGAAAGAAATAGATTTATAAGTCCAGGAAGCACATAGAACCCCAAACAAAAGGAATCCAAAGAGGACCACACCAAGACACATCATAATTAAAACACCAAGAGCAAAAGACAAAAAGAATATTAAAAGCAGCAACAGAAAAACAGTTAATTACCTACAAGGGAGCATCCATAGGACTGTCAGCTGATTTCTCCACAGAAACTATACAGGCCAGATGGGAGTGGCAAGAAATATTCAAAATGATGAATAGCAAGAACCTACAACCAAGATTACTCTACTCAGCAAAGCTATAATTCAGAATTGAAGGTCAGATAAAGAGCTTCAGAGATAAGAAAAAGCTAGAGGAGTTCATCAACACAAACCAGTATTATATGAAATTCTGAAAGGTACTCTTTAAGAAGAGGATGAAGAAGAAAAAGGTAAAGATGAAAATTAGGAACAACAAATGTATATCTATCAACAAGTGTATCTAAAATTTAAGTGAATAAAAAATCTGATGAAGAGAATAAAATGGTGAATATAATAGAATCAGGGGCATGGAAAGGGAGTGGACTGACAATTCTCAGGGAGAAAGAGGTGAGGGAGGTGTGGAGAGAGACTGGACGAAAATCGTAAACTTATGGATGAGGACAATTGTAGGGGAGGTAAGGGCAGAGGGTGGGGTAGGAGCTGGGAGGTGGGGAGCTATGGGGGGGAAGAAGAACAATTGTAGTAATCTGAAAAATAAAGATTTATTAAATTTAAAGAAATAAAATAAAATAAAATAAAGTGAGAAAAAAGAAAAAATAAAGTATTACAGATGTCCTCTCTCCCAGCCCCCATTTGTCTTTCACCCAACTCCAGCTCCCCTTCCCAAGACACCAAACTATTGTCTGTGTCCATGGGTTATGCATATATGCATATTCATTTTTTGGTTAACCTCTTCCCACCTGCCTCTTCACTACTGACATAAAAATTTTCACTTAAACATGACTCTTTATGTCTACCCTTCTATTATAATTAAAGTCAATACCATCTGCTTAGACCTTTTTGGTAATTGTGTAAATGGGTGGTAATTATAAGCTGTTAGACTGAGTTCCTTTATGCCAATTCCTTTTGAAGGAGCCATGAGTCACAATGAGCAGACTCTTTAATTGCAATGTCCAGTTTTAGGACTGATGCTCTAATTTTGTTGGAGCAAGGTCCATCCCTGCAAGAATCCAATGAAGATTTCGTATTTTTCATTAGAAAAATGCACTTACAAACCTCATCACACTGATTTCTGAATATACTTCTGTGAGGTTTACAGGCCCCCTAAATCATTTCTTGGATGCCCACGTTAGGACCCAATGACTTCAAAGGCTGACTTAGCAAGTGATTTATTGAAGTCAGACCTGAAACACTGTGATTGGGGACTGACAGCAGAATCAGAAATAACCGGCTTGGGAATGGAGGATAACAGTTCTCTGTAAAGAAACGGCCCTTCAGCCATTTGAAATGAACCCCATGCAAGTGCTGCTTGCTCAGTGTCTGGAAGCAACAGATCTTCCAGGAACAGCTGTTATCTGTCTTTGGACACAAATACAGTCTCCAAAAGCAAACCTTACATTACTCAACCCTCTCTACCTAGATTAGAAGTGTAATATGATAAGCACAACATAAGATGGCCTTTAGCAAGGAGGTGGGAAGAAGGGCTCTTGATTTTACCCAATATGAGCACTAAATTCTTGACCTATAATAATCGCTGGGCAATGTCTCTACATACCTCTATGTGGAAGGAATCTTCTCAGTGAAGTTTCAATGTTACCAATGTGTCAGAACTAGTTTTTTTCTCTGATTCTCTAGGACTCAGATGTGTGTTTCTATGTTGATTTATGTCTTAAGTAAATAGCAAGAATTTGATTTGGTACAAGCAAGACTCTGCTCAGTGAAGCCAAGGAATCTGATGGACAAAGTTCCAAACTCATCTTGGCACAGCTGCCCTGCCAAGCTGTATGCAATTCAGTGATAATTTGAAAATTTTCCTTTTTGAAAGTCTGTAATTCATAATAGTGCTTTTCTTTATCTAGTTTTTATCTCTCTTGAATCTCAAATATCTTTGCAAAGTAAGGAATTTTTTACAGTTCTATTAAAAAGTGGGAAAGCTGGTCACCTTAGATAAATATATATATTTAGAACTAATGTAAATATATATATGTAAAGCTGGTCACCTTAGATAAATATATATTAGAACTAATGTAAATATATGTATATATATATGCATATATTTACCTTAGTTCTAAAATTTCCTGAAGGAAAAACATAAATGCAGAAATGTCTCCAAATATCTGGACACCACTTCTGCTTGAGTTTACCAAATTTTACTCTTGTATTTTTGAGTCTGGCTAGTGATAAGAAATTGCTTCCTTCAGATAAAGCCAATAAAATCTGGATATTGTCACCCAGTGAAGGAAAGAGCTTTTGTGAAATGTTTTAAACAGGAGGGAACCTTAGTCACAGCATTCACTTTCTGTGGACTTCACTGAAAAAAATAAATTTCAGGAAAGAAATTACTACATTAAACTGGTTTAAGTTATTTTTACCCTCAGTGATAAAGACCTTTCAGTGTCCTGTATGGGCCAATGAGCACAAGATAAAATGCTGAGCCAAAACCGGTTTAGCTCAGTGGATAGAACATTGGCCTGCGGACTGAAAGGTCCCAGGTTCAATTCTGATCAAGGGCATGTACCTTGCTTGCAGGCACATCCCCAGTAGGAGGTGTGCAGGAGGCAGCTGATAGATGTTTCTCTCTCATTGATGTTTCTAACTCTCTCTCTCTCTTCCTTCCTCTCTGTAAAAAATCAATAAAATATTTTTTTAAAAAAGGATAAAATGCTGAACGACCAAGAGCTAAACTATGCATGTTTATCTTTTACTTATACCTTTCAATCATTTGGAAGTTAAAAAAAATGTTTTTGAAAAATAATTTAGTAAAGCCATACAACTTAATGTGAAATATAAGATATAGCATAGAATGTTCTCAATAAATTTTTCATAAACCTTGGGTATCCATCAGCAGTGCCTTACGACAAGGCCAGTCCTCATCTAATTTGTCCTCGCTGCTCATCTCTCATAAAACCCCAGCACACACAGAAGCCATCGAAGAGAAGAGGGGAAGCCAAGGGCTTGAGATCTCTTCCGCTGGAATAGTAGGTGATGACACTCTGGGAGCTTTTTACGATGAAAGCCAGTAACGTCTGTGAATCCTCAGATTTACCTGCTAATGGGATCAAGTAAAAAAGGGGATCCACATTGACATTCTGCCCTCTATTCTCCCCTCTGCTCTGCTCATCGTGATTATCCATACTTATCATTGTCTCCCTATAGTCTAAACAATTATTTTAATATTATATATACTGCTGGGTTTATAAAACCTAAAACGCTGTAGATGTGGCTGCATAGCAAACCATATCAAAATATAATGGTATGAAACAGTGGTTCTCAACCTTCCTAATGCGGCGACCCTTTAAGACAGCTCCTCATGTGGTGGTGACCCCCAATCATAAAATTATTTCCGTTGCTACTTCATCACTGTAATTTTGCTACTGTTATGAACTGTAATGTAAATATCTGATATGCAGGATGTATTTTCATTGTTACGAATTGAACATAATTAAAGCATAGTGATAATCACAATTAGATATTGTGAAATATTTATTTCTAATTACAAATAAATGAAATTTTGTCTTGAAGCATGGTGTAGCATGGGTAACAGTCTTCATATAACAACAGTAAACTACATTACTACATTTTCCAATGGTTTTAGTTGACCCCTGTGAAAGGCTCTTTTGACCCCCAAAGGGGTCGCAACCCACAGGTTAAGAACCGCTGATCTAGATGATTCTACTAATCTGAGCCAGGCCTGCCTGGTCTTGGCTCAGCCCCTTCACATATCTGAGGCTTAGCCTGGGAAACCGGGGTGATTCCGCCTAGAATCTCATCCTGCGTCTGGCTGTCCAGGCTTGTTCCCATGGTGGCTGGCAGCATTACAAGAGAAAGAGTAAAAACACATAAGGTCTCCTGAGGTCTGGCTCTTAACTCACATACAGTTACTCGGTCGTACTCTATGTGCCAAGGAAAGTCACAAGCCCAGCCCAGGTTCAATTTGGAGAAATGGACTTTGCCTCCTTAGGGCTGAATCTGCAAAGCCTCCCATTGCGAAAGGGAGGCACATAGGGAGAGGTGACAAATGGCAACTGTTTTTGCAGTCTGCCACAGACAGAAGTAAAAATCTCCCTGTGGGGGGAGTTTAACTTGGAATAAGAAGAATTCTTTCCAATCCCAAAGGATCTCCACAAATCTAAGCACATTAACCAGAGAAGGCAAGGCTTTCAGTCTACCCAAACAACTAGCTTTTCCCTCCGAGTTCTATTGTCAGACACTCCTACTCTTATCAAACCATCTTCAGTTCACACCCAGGAAGGAGAGTTTGGAGGACAGTATTTGTTGCAAAGTAATTTAGACAGCCTCTGGCCTGGAAGGCATCCACTGAACTGGAAGATCCAGGAGCTACAAAAATAAAACGCCTGATGGACAAATGAATGCTTGGCTCCTTCTAACGGAGGGGGCTGGAGAGCAGAAGAACGGGCAGAAAAGGTCAGTACAAGAATGAAGGCGCCAGAAACTGTTTCCCCAAGTACCGCCCACACCACAGGATGCTCACAAGGTGCTACGGACTCTCTGAAGGCTCCAGGCCCTTGGGCCAAAGGAGTAGGAGAGGAAAGGCTTCTGACAAAAGTAAGCAGAATAGCAATTAAAAAAAAAAATACAGAGAAGTGGGAAAACAAATCAAAACAAAAAGCTGAGAGGCAGGAGCAATCTGGAAGACCCAAAATAAAATGCCCTGAGTTTTCACAAAGTTTAAAAATATTAGTCTATCTGGAAAATGAATGACTAGCATCTATGCCAATTTCCCTGATGGCATGTCTGTAATATGTGGATATACAGCAACACATAGAAATAGGCCCTTGATGTCTAAAGGGTTTATTTCTAGGCTATGGATTATCCAGGCCTCTTGCGTTTTTCTCTTTCTGTTTCCTTCAGCCTATGATACTTTTTCAGGTAAATGGAGATTTACAAAACCATACTAAGGGAAGATGATAGGGATGATAAAAATTATTGACTATTGTATAACGGAAACTTTATTATATATTAACTGTTAGCATCCTAACAAACCAGATAGGAAGGTATTATTATTATAGACCTTTGACAAATTCAGAACTTGGATCAGAACAGTAAACTAAGTTTTACAAGGTCTCGCATCTTAAATGCACTGAATTGACACCCACTTCTGCCTGACCTCAAAGGCCAGTCCCTTCACATGGTTCCTGAGAACTTTGTGACCAATTAAAGGTCCTCATTTGAGTGTTGAGCAACCCAGACCAGCATGATCAGTTGAGTTGCCAAAATTAAACTCATGTCCTGGGTTAATAACAGATCCTAGGTTTAAAACAGTTCTGCCAAAACCGGTTTGGCTCAGTGGATAGAGTGTTGGTCTGCGGACAGATGGGTCCCAGGTTAGATTCCGGTCAAGGGCATGTATCCTGGTTGTGGGCACATCCCAGTAGGGGGCGTGCAGGAGGCAGCTGATCGATGTCTCTCTCTCATCGATGTTTCTAGCTCTCTATCCCTCTTCCTTCTTCTCTGTAAAAAATCAATAAAATATATTTAAAACAGTTCTGCCACCTCTTGGTTCAGGACATAAGGGGAAAATCATATCACAGTCCAAAGGGAAAAAATCCAATCAGCTCATTTATTTATTCACTAGAGGCCCAAGGCACGAAATTCATGTAAGAGTAGGCCTTCCTTCCCCTGGCTGCCTGCACCAGCTTGCCTCTGGCGCCGGGATCCGGGCTTCCCTCGCAGCCCCAGCGTCCAGTCTAATTAGCATATTATGCTTCTATTATTATAGATTCTCATATTGCTTATTGAGCAGCTGCTATGTTCCAGGTTGTGTGCAGGGAACACAGCCTAAATAATACACAGACTTCCCAGCCCTGATGGAACTTAAGGACAGGGCAGTCGTAAGATAAAGGCTTGAGTGGGAGGAAGCCTGAAACATAAGGCAAAGGAAAGTTTGGGGGTTCAGTTATTCATATTATTCTTACTCTCCCTTCTCTCTCATTCCTTTGATGTTTCGCTCTTCCATTCACAGAGCTTTCACACCACAGCACTTTGTCCAGTAATATTTAATGACCCCCAAAGAACCATTGAGCTTCTACTCCCCACATTTTAGAACTTTGTTCTATAATTAAGGTATCGAAAAATACTGAGGACAACAGCTTTGAAGCTTTAGAAATCCTGAGTACATTGACTATCACCATAGCAATCCCCTAATCCCTTCAGGATGGTAGTAAAACTCACTGCCAGGAATTCTCTCAACAGGCTGCTTATCTCCTTTTGCTTGATGTCTGTTTTTCTTTATCACTATGCTAAAATATCAATGGGAAAGTAGGGCAGGGTAGCACCTCCAAAAAGTAAAGTTGAGACAAGGGCTGAGATACAAATGGAATTATGGGAGGTGGTCCCAGCAAGCAGAAGTGAGAGAAGGGGGAAAGCAAGACTGGAGAGTGAGAAAAGACAATACAATCGCATGTTAGTGTACGGGTTACCTCCTCAGATCAGAGCTGCTGAGGAGCCTGTGCAGAACCATGGGGACTGGACTGGTGTGGGAAACCTAGGACATGCACTGACTCTCATCGGCCTTGGTGGCAGGACTGCTACCATTGGATGTTAACTTCGCCATACCTCCAGGCCATATCTGCGTGGAACTGATCAGCTGTCTGTGGCCTCAGAAAAGGTCCCCTAAAGCAGCAAAGTAGAGAGATCCCACTCCTGTACTTGACGAGGCATGTTGGTAACTCACATGGAGCTTCCACCTCAGCTGCACTAAAACCAGGTGGGCTAACAGCATAAGCATTTGCTAGAAGCAATGTTGTTGGGTTAAAAGAGAAATGATTATAGGGACTATTAGGCACCTCATAATTTACAAATTACCTCATAATTTCATTTCCTTCTCATAGTAGACATGCTAAGAGATTGCGATGTTATTATCATAACATTATCCTCATGAAGTTCTGATAAGAGAAGTTGACCATGGTAAGACTATCCCATCTTACTGAGAGTTCTAGTCTGCTTCTTCCAGTTAGAATTAACTTAATCAGAACATCTTCATTTGAATAATCAATACACCCTACACCTTCTGACTTGGAAATGCTAAACAGAATTTTTAATTTTCAAACTATTTCAGCAGCACAAATGCCAGGCCTAATAATTTATATTTTTCCTATCCTCTAATACATAAACCAGAACTGTAGAGTCCAAGAAGTAATTAACAAGTTGCAATTTGTCTTAAAATAGCCCCCAATATAAGTCAGATGGCAATTTCAGCGATGTGAATGTTTAGCATTCATGCCAAAAATCCTCCATAGAAATCTGTTGCTGAAAACATTATGTGGCCACATTCCCATCTGTGGAGATGCTTGTTTTTCTCTGTTTCATGCCAGAATACTTAATCCAGTCATCATAATAAATTGCTGTTTTCTCTGCCCTCTTTATACAATTGTTCGTGTAGGTATCTAAAAAAATCTTCAGATCTTGAGAATAAACTCTAGCAGAGATAGTAATAGAATCACTCCCACCTTCCACTCTTCTGATCTTTGCTGTTTCAAAAAGTAGGTAGCTAACTATATTTTTTTATAAAATGCCACTGCACACTTAAAAAGATTTCAAATGGTATTTATTTATATCCCTTATCCTATCTGCAGCCAAGTCTTACTCAGCAAATTTTGTATTTGGTAATGCAAACAACCATAATTTCATTTGCTTTGCCCACTGGCAAATAGATGCACATGCTCATAGTGTCATCCTATGACACTGTGACACATATAGTTATTGCAAATAGAGCAGATGAATTAATTAACCTATAGAATTTGAGATTATTGCAAAGAAGAGTAAAGTTTCAATTAAGTTGCTGTGGTAAAAAAAAAAAAAAGTATGGTCTTTAGGCCTGCCTACTTGCCATAAAATTAAAATAAAATTATTCCTAGTTCTTCTTAATACAAAATTCTGTTGCTTACTTTTCCCAAGCATCACTATCAAGTGATGTGATGATGTAAGATTCCCACAAAAGAGGACAACCATGCCACAATTTTCCATTTCTTACTTATAATTATTACTTCCTGCTGCTCCCCTTTGATGTATTTTACAAACCACATCAGGGCCAAAGAGCCTCCTACCAACTTCCTCTCAGAGTTTATAGAAGGGTTTACTGTCTCTTTTCCATCCTTTGATATCAGAAAGGTTCAGTCTGCAAAACCAGGATTAAAGGGCCACTTGTTAAGAAATATTCATAACCTGGTTCTAAGTAAAGTCAACACACTAAGTTTGACAAATTTGTACTTACTTCTAATATATTTGCTCAACTGCCAAAAGATATTTCACCAAGCAACCAAGAAAATAACTCATCAAAATGTTCAAAAGACTAACTGGTTTTTATTTTCAATTAATTAAAATAACTAATGAGAAAGTTGTTTTCCCCAAAATATGCACGAAAACTTCAAATGTCACTTGAAAAATAAATTAATAAAAGCAGATTTGGATCTTCTGGTCTACCTCAAATCTTTCTGGAATAAAGAAGTTTCCAATATTGTTCCTAAGCATTAATTGTTTTCACAACAGAAGTATGAAACAAAAGTTATTTCTCAATCATTGCAAAAACAGAAAGCAAAACAAGAACTGAAATTGCCCTCCAGAAAGAATAGCAATGAATTCACCATCCTGTATTCTTCATGTGATCATAAGATAGTCTTCTTGAAACCACCTATTCCGGTTGGAAATTATATTTTGTACAATCATATTTATAATACTTTCTAAGAAATAAATTTTTTTGGCAAAAAAAATAGAGTTCCATTAGTAGTAAAAAAAAAAAAAATGTCCCTATTGAAAAGGTCTAGGGAGAAGATGAGCAACCATTTCAAGGATTAAAGGTGGTGTTGCAGGTTGAGTTTTCTGAAAGCAGGTAATGAGACAGAGTTTAGCTTGTAAGATTTTTTTAACATATTTTATAGATTTTTTACAGAGAGGAAGGGAGAGGGACAGAGAGCCAGAAACATCGATGAGAGAGAAGCATCGATCAGCCGCCTCCCACACGCCCCTCACTGGGGATGTGCCCGCAACCATGTACATGCCCCTGACCGGAATCGAACCCGGGACCCCTCAGTCCGCAGGCCAACGCTCTATCCACTGAGCCAAACCGGTTTCAGCTAGCTTGTAAGATTTTTCTGTGAAGAGAAGAAAGAGGAAGCACAAATGCATACAGGGAGAAGTTAAGCTAAGGTGCCAGCCCAGCAAAGCCTAGGCCAAGTGGGTATGGAGCTCCAGGGCAAGAATAGCCCTTCAGAGTTGTGCTGCTTCAAGCAGAAACTGCCAAGCCTTCTCCACTTCTCTCCGCACTGGGCCTAGCCCTCCAGGAAAAGGGCGTGACCTGTGTGAATGGAAGGTGGTGGAGGGAGTTACAATTCTCTGAAGCTGAGACAGAGCCTGAGGCACCAAGAGCTGACCATTCTGTAGTGAATCAAGTTCTTCCTTGAAGAAGGATCTAGTCATATCTCCATGTCTACCACAGGTGGAAAGTGATCTGAGCATATTTGCTTTATAAGGATTACTCCAGAAGGAGGGACTGTAGCAGTCGTGTAGGTGACAGCTGATAAGTTTTGCTATCCCTTCTTTCCTTCTCCATAGTTTTACTTTTCAGTATTTGAAATTGGAGAAAACTGGGCAGAGGAGCATGCTAGTGGAATGGAGATATGATGTGCCAACTTTGCTTTCAATGTTTTTCTCCTGCACACCCACACAGCTCTTATTAAATTGCACTTGCATCATTTTCTGTGGTTCATCTGGCACTGTTACATACACCATCGCATTTGTTTGATCCTCACAGCATATCTGCATAACTAGATTGTAACAGAAATGAGCCAGATTGCATTAGCTAGCTCCTACCTGCAAAATGCAAGACATCAGAGCACTGTCCAGTTTGCATTCACTCAGGGTCCCTAAGAGTAGCCTCATGTGTCCTCAGAAACGACCACCTCCAACTCTCACTTCCCTAACCAGGCACCACTCCCCTTGTTGATTATCACTCCTCTCTTGTCTTTTTTCTCCTTTAAACTTCCAATTTCTATAGGATCAGACTTAAAGCAGGGAAGTAGCCTACTCCATTTTCCTTCCTGGAAGTTCTTTCTTTTGTTTCTCCTCCGTGGTCTCTAATACTAGCCAGGGGAATATAATGACATTATAGGAATTGCTCAGACTGGCTAGATCTTTTCTAATATGGAACCACTGTGAACCTCTTACCCACAGGCAAGAGTGCCCCCCAAAGGGGCATCCTCTGCTTGTGAGGTTGTTGTCCCCAAGCACAGTTCCCAGCTTGCAGCTTTGAAAGGGGTGGTCCAGGAGACATCCCTGGTGGCTACATAGAAGTTGACAATCCCTGAGAAGAAACTAAATGGACCTCCTTTAACTTGTGGTTGTCAGTAAATCTGACATGTTGAGGCCTTAGCAAATTTTTTATTGCATTGAGGCATAATGCCATCATAAAAGGTGACATATCAGCCGAAACCGGTTTGGCTCAATGGATAGAGCGTCAGTCTGCAGACTGAAGGGTCCCAGGTTCGATTCCGGTCAAGGGCATGTACTTTGGTTTCGGGCACATCCCCAGTAGGGGGCGTGCAAGAGGCAGCTGATCGATGTCTCTCTCATGGATGTTTCTAACTCTCTTTCTCCCTTCCTCTCTGTAAAAAATCAATAAAATGTATTTTTTTAAAAAAAGGTGACACATCAGTTTTCTAAGAGTTTACACAAAATCTTTTCAAATTATGGCCATCTTGTAGAATATAGAAGAGATGTGCTTTATAAAATGTCAGGAGCCTGAACCTCCTAAGAAACCCAAAGGAAGTGATGAAGTAAAGTAAAACAAACTTGACCTAGATATACAGGAGTCCCTCACTATGGAAGGCTGCACTGGATGGTTTGCTGATGGATAAAGCTAACGGATCCCCAGGTAGACCTGACTGTCCAACTTATAATCACTACTCTCCCAGCACTCTCACAGCGACTCCATTTCCATTGTCATACCTCACTTAGAATTTCCGTTTATTTTAAGATAATAAAAAAATATATGTATTAATGGAGTCAACTTAATCATAAATATAAGTTTATAAGCTGCTTTTATGGTATGGTTAGGAATACATTGGAAAATATTGCATTTGTACCAGCAGGATTTTGGATGTCGCTCAATTTTTAAATTGGCAAATGTTTACCTTAGAGATTCAAGAAGAAAAATTTTAAAACACATTGTTGTTAACTTGAAAACTATTGAAATTATATCATTTCCACTTCTCGAGCAGTTTTCTTTTTAAATTTAGAAGAAGGTAAACACTGTAGTTCTCTTTGCCACTGATGGCTAGAACTCAACAAAATCTTTTCATGATACAGAGAAGCCTGGCTACTTTAAATTCCAAATATGATTATTTTTCATTCAGAAAACTAATATGGAATTAAAACACTTCTGAGAAAAGCTCTCTCTAGATGTGGTATAGTTTAACTGTACCATTTTAAAATAGTTGATTTACCTAGCAAAATATAAGGTGATTTATCTAGGTTACAAAGCAGCTAAATTATTGAATGACTTGGGGTTTTAAAAAAATCCGATGCCTATTAAATTATGGAGGAAGCCAAGTGGAGTCCAATAATTATTAAACAGTTCTGTTTCCTCTACCTTTTAACTGGTTTAAGAAAAAAAACCTATAATTGCTTTTTGTGTATTGTGTTGCAAAAAAAAGTTTCATCCCCAGATCATACTGCTTAGCTCTAGGCTAGAGTTAATTGGCAGTGAATGCAGGCATATTATTTGCTGAAAATTAACTCTCATTTAGATGTTTCTCTGACTATTCCATGACTTTGGAGATTAACGGAATTTTCAAATAGGCCTTCCAGAATCCTTAAAATTCAGGGGGATTATTTATCTTTTTTTTTTAATATATTTTGTTGATTTTTTTATAAAGAGGAAGGGAGAAGGTTAGAGAGTTAGAAACACCGATGAGAGAGAGACATCGATCAGCTGCACTCCTGCACACCCCACAATGGAGACATGCCTGCAGTCAAGGTACATGCCCTTGACCAGAATTGAACCTGGGACCTTCCAGTCTGCAGGCCAATGCTCTATCCGCTGAGCCAAACTGGTTTTGGCTCAAGGGGATTATTTAAAAGAGCCTATGCTTAGTGAAATAAGCCAGTCAATGAGGGAGAAGCATCACATGATCTCACTCATTGGTGGATAATAAAGAACATTATAAACTGATGAACAAAAGGATAGATACAGAGGCAGTAAAGCTTCAAACAGACTGTGAAATTATAGCAGGAAGATTAAAGTTAGGTGGGGTAGATAAGAGATCAATCAAAGGACTTGTATGCATGCATATAAGCATAACCAATGAACATAGACACTGGGCAGGTTGGGGTATGCCTGGGAGGGGGGGGCAATGGGGAGATATGTATAAAAAAATTAATAAAATAAAAAATAAAATAAAAGAGCCTACCTGCTTGCATAGTCCAGTGAGAGAAAGTCAGAATTTCACTGTTTGTCTTTGGTGCCACGGAATCTCATAGAATAATCAAGATGTTGAAATATTTACTAAACATAAACAGAAGGAAGGAAGAAAGGGAGGGAGGAAGGAAGGGAGGGAGGGAGGGAGGAAGTGAGGAAGGAAGGAAAGAAGGAAGGAAGGAAGGAAGGAAGGAAGGAAGGAAGGAAGGAAGGAAGGAAGGGAGGAAGGAAAGAAGGAAGGAAGGAAGGAAGGAAGGAAGGAAGGAAGGAAGGAAGGAAGGAAGGAAGGAAGGGAAGGAAGGGAGGAAGGAAGGAAGGAAGGAAGGGAGGAAGGAAAAATAAAGGAAGGAAGGAAGGAAGGAAGGAAGGAAGGAAGGAAGGAAGGAAGGAAGGAAGGGTCTACAATATTCTGAAGAATCTACAGGACTGTCTTCAGAGAGTTACCTTCATGCTCCAGTGTCCCATTATCACTGACAAGCACTTAAGCTATAGATGACATGAGCTGAAATACTGTCATCAGTATGCCTCACTTGGAATCATGTCTTCTTTTAGTATTCTACTTGGTTCAAACAGACCTGAGCCAGTTCATCTGCTCAACAATTGTGTGACACTTTGCATGTAAACCACCAATATTTCCACTTCTTAAAGAGAAGTGAAGACTTCTTGTTTGCTTTCCCCCATCCTCTCTACCAGGTGGTGGCTATCAATGAAAGTAAGTCTCAGGCTAGATTCTGTCACTCATACAAACATTGGTGAACAATAAGTACAACAAACAAACAAATGCAAGCAACTTCTGGTAGTCATATTGAAGTTACCCAAATGTTTTTAACTAACTGGTGCCTTCTGGTCACAGTAGGTTACAGAGAACCCTGGAATCTGCGTTCTTAATAAGCACTAGATTTGCTAATATGAGCTGCTCAAGAGGGAACTTCACTTTTTCCTTCTTGGGGCTTAATCACAAGGAACAACAACAGCCTGTAATTTTTTTTTAATATATTTTTTTATTGATTTTTTCACAGAGAGGAAGGGAGAGGGATAGTTAGAAACATCGATGAGAGAGAAACATCAATCAGCTGCCTCCTGCACACCCCCTACTGGAGATGTGCTCGCAACCAAGGTACATGCCCCTGACCGGAATCGAACCCGGACTCTTCAGTCCACAGGCCGATGCTCTATCCACTGAGCCAAACCTGTTTCGGCAGCCTGTAATTATTGCAATCGAGAGTCGAGGTCGGCAAACTCATTAGTCAACAATGCGGCAAACCACGGCTCGCGAGCCACATGTGGCTTGTGAGCTGCAGTTTGCCGACCACTTTTCTAAGACAATGAACAATGTTCCGGTTAGTGGCTGCTCTATCAGACAGGGTCTCAAATGGTAACATACAGAGCAGACCCTCAGTGGACATGTAGAACGAGTAAGAAATAAACCTTGTTGTCTTAAGCTACTGAGATTCTAGGGGTTATTTGTTACTGCTTTATAGAGTTAAACAATCTTTTTATTCTCAGCCCAGGCTCTAATGACCTCAGGGAGGCACATTTCCCAGGTTAAGAGACCTCCTGGGGGAGCAATATGTCCTGCAGGCTCAAGATACAGGCTTTTAATCTCCATGACACTGTTACCGTCTTCTGAAGCTCTTTCATGGTTTCTGATCACAGGATGTACCACAAACCAGTGCTTTCTGAAACCTGAAACCAATTCTTATGCTTTTAGGAAGCTCTCATTAGTGTCTAAAATAGTGATTCCATTTTTTAAGACTTGATATTTGTTGTTATTACATTAGAGATGGAAAGTTTGTTGTAAGCGTGTCTCATTAGAGCTAAATTAATATACGTATAAAATTCCAGGTTTACAACAAATAAAATTAGTAGGCAATTTTATGTCTACATAGAGAATTCTTTAGAAGGCAGCTTTCTCTACCATATTTAAGATATGATTCTGGTAAGAAAGCATGCAATTATTTGTGAACATATCAATTATACCAAGCAGTGATGCAGATTTATGTTGATTGTCTCAAAACTATTGTTAAAAAGACAGAACCATATCTGATAACTGAGCCTTCTATCAGAACTAAAACATAAATAACAAAATATTTTTTCAAGCTTTAGATGAGAAATTAAACTTATTTAATTCAATATTATTATTTCTACATGCATTGTATCATTTGGTCAGCAAGATCATCCTATAGATCAGCAGTTCTCAACCTGTGGGTCGAGACCTCTTTGGGGTGGAACGACCTTTTTACAGGGGTCGCCTAAGACCATTGGAAAATGCAGATATTTACATCACAATGCATAACAGTAGCAAAATTTCATGGTTGGGGGTCACCACCACATGAGGAACTGTATGCAAGGGTCACAGCCTTATGAAGGTTGAGAACCACTGCTATAGATAGAGAAATACCTATTTGTAGTTCAAATCAAATTATGAATTTATTAAACATTGTTCATTTTGAACTTGAATAGATATTTATCCAATAAAGATATATACACAGACAATAAGCACATAAAGAGATGCTCAACATCATTGACATTAGAGAAATGAAATTAAAACCACAATGAGATACCACTTCACATCCATTAGGAAAAGAAAAGGTGTGGTTAACGAAAATAACAAGTGTGGATAAATGAAACCCTTGTGCATTGCTAGTGGGAATGTACAGAGCTGAGGAAAACAGCTTGACAGTTCCTCAAAAAGTTAAAGATAGAATTAGCATATGACCTGGCATGTCACTTCTAGGTGCATACCCAAAAGAATTGAAAGCAGAGATTGAAACAGATATGTCCAACATTGTTCATTGCAGCATCAGTCACAACAGACAAAAGGTGGAAAAAAACTATGCCCATCAACAGATGAACAAATAAACAAAATATGGAATATACATACAATAGAGTGTTTCTCAGTTTAAAAAGGAATGGATTCTGACACCTGCTACACTATGGATGAACTTTGAAAACATTATGCTAAGTGCAGTAAGCCAGACACAGAACACATATTGTGTGATTGCACTTATAGGTGTTTTTAAGTCAGTTTGGGCTGCTTTAACGAAATAGGATAGACTGGGTGGCTTAAACAACATATATTTTTTTCTCATAGTTCCAAAAGCTGAGAAGTCTGAGATCAGGGTGCCAGGACAATTGGATTCTATCGCAGGAGCTCCTGTATTGACTTCAAGAACAGCATGTTCTGCCCAGTCAGTGTGGCTCAGAGGTTGAGCATCAACCTATGAACCAGGAGATCATGGTTCGATTCCCTGTCAGGGCACATGCCCAAGTTGTGAACTCAGTCCCCAGTGTGGGATATGTAGAAGGCAGCTGATCAGTGATTCTCTCTCATCATTGATGTTTCTGTCTCTCTCTCTCTCTCTCTCTCTCTCTCTCTCTCCCCCTCTCTCTCTCTTCCTCTCTGCAATCAATAAAAATATGTATTTAAAAAAGACACACAAAGTTCTAATAAGGTTCTAGAAAGCTCTACCTGAATTATGCTGGGTTTTAAAAAAACAATGCTTAGACCAAGATCACATTTTCTTTGGGTTTCTTGGGTCACAATTTAGTTCAGCAGCTTAATCAATTAACTGCCACACATCCAAAATGGAAACCATCCCCACAAACCACAATATTTTTTTAAAATATATATTTTATTGATATTTTTACAGAAAGGAAGGGAGAAGGATAGAGAGTTAGAAACATTGATCAGCTGCCTCCTGCACACCCCCTACTGGGGATGTGCTCTCAACCAAGGTACATGCCCTTGACTGGAATGGAACCTGGGATCTTTCAGTCCACAGGCCAATGCTCTACCCACTGAGCCAAACCAGTTTCAGCAAGCCACGATATTTTGAATTTAATTTAAAAAATCAATTTGCAAGGAATATTATAAAAATAAACATATTACTCACAATTCAGGTGTTCT
Organism: Lasiurus borealis; assembly: GCA_004026805.1. Taxonomy (NCBI): domain Eukaryota; kingdom Metazoa; phylum Chordata; class Mammalia; order Chiroptera; family Vespertilionidae; genus Lasiurus; species Lasiurus borealis. The sequence continues at coordinate 4,342 of PVJN01020920.1, read as the reverse complement.
TGAATATTTTCAGCTGAAAATTCTCACAAAAAAATTATTTAAAAGTTGGTCAGGGCTACCACTTAGAGAAAACCTTTATTATTAATATATATATATATATGTATATATATATATATAAATAATATATATATAATTTTATATATATATATAATTAATAATATATATATATATAATTGATATTTTTCAGAGAGGAAGGAAGAGGGATTGAGAGTTAGAAACATCGATCAACTGCCTCCTGCACGACCCCCACTTGGGATTAGCCCACAACCAAGGTACATGCCCCTGACCAGAATCGAACCTGGGACTTTTCAGTCCGCAGGCCGACGCTCTATCCACCAAGCCAAACCGGCCTCAGTGGGAAAACTTTTTTTATATACGCATGAGTCGTGTGGGGAAGGTCCTCCCGCTTGGGTCCACAGCTGCTTATGAAGTACAATAGGTTACATTCTGATGGGAGGAACCAATTACTGGATTACCCTGATCAAATCAAAACCGATTTAGGTAATCAATGCTCAACCCCCTCCAAGTTCTCTCATAGTTCTAGCATATTTCAATTCTACAATTGCAAAACTTGCTGAAATATCAGCTTTTCTGATCTCAAGGCTATTCATTTGAGAACTCTGAGTACCCACAGTTTTAAGTTTATGATGATTGTCTACCTCACTGGTTAATAAAACATTAACAATTGTCAATTAAGCTTTAATGATAGTATTAAAATGCAGACCAGGATAATTCAGATACTTGCTATGGCTTGGAAACAGAACTTTTGTTCTACAGAACAAAATCCATTAAAACAACCTTCAAGCATAAATTGACGACAGAACAAAATCCATTAACACAGTCTCTATCTGAATCAAAATAGAATAATTTGCATGGACTGATAATAATTAACTTACGCTTGCACAAGGCATTAACATTTACAGCGTGTTTTCACATATCTCTTCATTTAATCCTCAGTAATGTGTTGTTTTATGTGCTGTAAGCTGAATATTCAAATTCCCATTATACAATCTAAAACAAAAACATAATGCAAATAGTAGTGGCTCTAAGAGTGAGCTGAGAACTACCTTATATTTACAAAAGAATCCATCTCACAATTTTTTTTTCTTGAAAAAAACACACACAAAACAGCAATAATTTCCTGAGCCTCAATGTTTGAACCATTCACCAACATTACATTATTTGGGTAAGCAACGTTCAAACACAAGTTAAAAAGGAGTAGTAGCTATAAGACTAATCAACTGTTACCATGAAAGACAACCAAAAAAGGTGAAAATGTGCTCTTCAAAGCAAGTATGAGCTAACCTTAAACTGTTTTTTGAAGAATTTTACTTCCTAAATGAGTTTGCTTATTTTGAGGATTGTGTTTTTTTAACATATATAATGATAAATATAATATTTTAAAAGAACACTGAAAATATGATCCTTTCAAAATTGAGATAAGTCCAACGAGAAAGTGGAAACATCTAGTAATAGTAGGACATCAGAAGGGGCTGTGGTTCTCTGCATCCATAAGGAGCCAGAGGATTCTGGGAATTTTGCTCCTAGTTGGAGACTTTTGTTTGTCTTTAGCCTCTGATTGGGATCCTATTTCAAACTGGATAAACCTTCTAGGAACAAAAAAAGGTGGTGCTTTCCAACGGACCTGTTTTTCCTGCTGACTGAAGTTTTCTAGAACTAAGACTTTCTAGGACCAAAACATGCAAATCAGACATGCACTGGCCACCTCTGGCCACTGAAAGTCAGACTGTGGGCCACTTCTCTCGAGATCAATTCTAGTTCCACACTAACTCACCTAGACCTAGGCTTTCTCCTTTTCCCACTTTCTACCCTCTCCCACTAGCCAGATTCCCAAGATCTTTCACATTCAAACCATACATGTATAACACAGCAAGATTCCAGCAAGCCAATGCTGTCACTACTCCTTACCTCCAACTGGAATTCCTAAAGCTTTCTACCACAAATGTACTGTGAACATACTTTCCAATTTAAGTTAGACACTAGGCCTAAAATGACACAAAAATTTTCAGTAGCCAGTGTTACCTACAGAATAATATAGACACTCTCAATTAAGGCATTCAAAGTCATTCCCAGTGGCTCAAACCTACTTCTCTAGTCTGACAGTCCATTATTTTTCTAATTATAATTTATCCTGTTATTTCTCTATAAACACCTGCATGGAGCTGCCTCTATATCTTTATTCAAGCTGCTCTTTCCACTTATGTGGCCTTTTTTATTCCCCATTTACTCCTCATAAATTACAGCCCAATTTTGGGGGCACATCTCCAATGGTACCCAACAAAAATTGTACTTCTCAATAATAAACACCACCAGTGCTGTTTGGGGTGAACATGTTATATCTTCTATCAAATTCTTAATCATTGAAAGCAAGGCTTATTTATCTTAATGATATCTTTCACCCACATACTCACAGATACACACAGTGGCCTAAACCATGATAGATCATTTACCAAAATAAATAAATAAATTCTAATTTAATTAAGGAGTTAAAAGAAGGTCAATAAAACTATTACCAATAAATCTGAATGTTTCCAGTTTTTCCAAATTAGAAAAGACATTGTCTGTCTAATACATTTTATATTCTATATAATACTCTCTAGCTACACAAAGCAGAGACTTTAAATGATGTATGTGCAAGGAAATTTAATAAGATACCACCAAAAGGAAAACCCATGAGGGGAAAAAAAAAATCAAGTCTCCAATTACCAATGGATTTTAACTATCATTTCATTTGAAGTTTGGAGACCCATGAGGAGTTAGTACAGGTTACAGATTCTGACAGTTTATATAATTATGTTCCATTTGCAAGAGTTATTTTCAATCCATTAAAATACTGACTCAGACCCCTGGGGTTTCCCTTAACACCCTTCCTAAAAGTATTTCCTTCATTATGTTAAATGAGTAACAGAAGTTGTTGCTGAATCATTGCTGAAACACACTGAATGACTGAGACTTGAGCCAACGTATCTCCTGGGTCATGGAAATGCAGGAATATCAAACATCTAGAGAGAACAGCAGCCTAATAATATATGATGAAGACATTGGGAAGCCTTAAGGCTCAGACACTAATGGTTTATGGCAAAGAATCTTTGTTTTCAACTGAAGGGGAAATTTTAGATTGTAGACATAAATGTATCTGCATCCTGGTAGAAGCAGATAATAATGGGACCAGGTTAATAACTTAAAATCTGAAGAGAACTTGGAAGGAGTCGTGCTGAGATAGGAAAGCTGAAGATTAAAGTTTTTACCACCTTAGCAGCAGCTCTCTGTAAGCCAAGAAGCAAAGTCAGAAGCTACAGAAACTATGCTAGCAATTGTCAGCCATTATCCAAAGGTCTGGAAACCAAACTTTACAGACAGAGGTGGTAAGTGTCTCGGGTATCAGAGATCAGGAGCAAATGAAACATAGGAAATGCAAAAGGATCAAAGCAGAGGTAAGAAAGACAGCAGGATTTCAAAGGCAAGGTGGATATAATTATAGAATTCTGAATGTCATATCAGTCAAGGCTGTGACACCAAGAATAAGAATGCAAGAGTCTGATTTGTGAAATAAACAGAACATATACCTGAAACTGACATTCTCTGACTTCCTCTATGCATTTTACTTATTATGAATTATTCAGAGTTCATAGGTAATTAAACTAGCTGGAGCCAGCGCCATTCCAGATTCAGGTGAGTTCCGCTGGCAGCAGAAAGAAGAGTAGATGAACTGGGTTTGACAGGTTATATTTTCCAAAGATGGTCAACACAATATCGCCCATCAAATATGCTGTTCTGCGGTGTGACCTTGCCATTTCCCATCAAGAAGTGAAGTCTTATTATCCTACCTGGACTTGACCTCAGTGGCCCGCTTGACCTACAGAAGGTGGCAGAGTGACACTCGGGGACGTTTGAAACAGAATCACAGGTCTTAGCGCTTCTCCCTGGACCTCTGTGCAGGTCACCCTTTGGGCTGTTCCCTCTCCCAACTCAACTGAACCTTCAGATAAATTCAGCTGCAGCTTCTGTTGAACTTCAATTGCATGAGAGACCTCCAGCTGAATCCAGTCAACCCACTAAACTGTGAGAGAGAATAATAACTTGTTGTTTTAAGCCATATGTTTTGAGGTAGCTTGTTAGGAGGCAATAGATAATCAGTACCTGGAGTTACAGGGATGATTTTGAAAATTACTTCTATCTATAGATATAATAGTGGGGCCATGTCAGTTACAATTACCACCTCTAGCAGACACAGAAATCCATTTAGATCCCCATACTCCCCTTTTTTGATGTCCATTACAAAGTTCAGCAGGGGAAGAATTTCTAAGTTAAAACGAGATTT
>PVJN01020919.1:0-35335 GCA_004026805.1 Lasiurus borealis | reverse complement strand
TTCCTCTTCCATCCGGATCCTGTCAGTATCATTCATCACTAAAGCTCTAGCAACTAGGGTATTACTGGCACACAGTAAATGATCAGTAAGTTAGTATTGTAAGAATAAAGAGGTGCCACCTGAATGTTTTGCCGTCTGAATTTTTTCAACGTTTTCTCAATAGCTCTTCCCATTTTCTATAGTCTCATAGCTTTCTACTCGGTCATTAATGTATCTATTCTATTTTTACTATTTAATTACAGCTACCCAAGAAACTTTATTTGGCCGTAAACTCTTTCCTAAATAAGAGAATACTGAAATCAGTATGGTTCAAAAGAAAACATGCCATTGTATGTTTTTCATCTGTTACAGGTTTTCTCAAGTATTGCAAATTCAGTAAACGTGTGCCAGTTACCCGCAGAAAAATTAGAAAATTCTAAAGTGATTTACCAAAGTTACAAAGATAGGGTTTAGATCTCTGGCATAGACCAACTCCAAACTTGAAAGACAAAAGAGCAAAAACATCTTAATGGCCCATATATCAAGTCTATTCAAAACCATAAAATCGAAGATCCCAGCAAAACGTCTCCCTGAATAATGACTACACAAGCTCCCAGAAGTTGCTAGTCATATAGTTAGGAGACTTAAGCTACCAATGTCACTTATGAAAATAGAAACCTTTGCCCTCGCAGGTTTGGCTCAGTGGATAGAGCGTTGGCCTGCGGACCAAACGTCCCAGGTTTCATTATGGTCAAGTGCAAGTTACCTTGGTTGCAGGCTCCTCCCCAGTGGACCCCGGTAAGGACAGGGCAGGAGGCAACCAATTGATGTGTTTCTCTCACATCAATATTTCTGTCTGTCTTTCCCTCTTTCTTCCACTCGCCCTAAAAATAAACTGAAAAATACCTTCAGGTGAGGATTAACCAAAAAAAGAAAACGAAAAAGAAACCTTTAAAGGATATCCGTGCACCCAGTTCTAAGAAAACTGCATTAAATTAAAACTTGAAGCTTAGCCCTCTGGTGTAGCTCAGTGGTTGAGTGTGGACCTATGAATCACAGTTCAATTCCTGGTTAGGGCACATGCCCAGGTTGTGGGCTTGATCCCCAAGGTGGGGGCAGCAGGTAGCCGATCAATGATTCTCTCTCATCACTGATGTTTCTGTCTCTCTTCCTCTCTGAGATCAATAAAAAATATATTAAAGCTTAGTTTATCTTTAATATATCAGTCTTGAATAAGTCACCATAACTATAAAACAACATATTGTGACACTTTCATAAATGCATTTAAAGATTAATATGGATTAGTAATACTAAGAGCTCACTGTGAACTTAATATGAAGCTAATTAACAATGAGAAAGTTTCTAGCTCCGAAATCCAGTTCCTCTAAAAGATGTCAGGAAAAAACATTTTTCACTAAAAGATGTCAGGAAAAAAAAATTTTCCCATTAAGAAATCATATTTAACTGATGCTCTAGGTATAATTACCATGTTTCTCCCTTTCTAACTATAAACACCTATTTTGAAGTTTACCTCTGCAGTATTTACATTATGAAAAGGGTGCGATTTTAAGTTTTACGATTACAGAACTGAAAAGGAACCTGACTTAAAAATGTCTAAAAATATTTTATTTCTCATTCCATAAAACCGCAAGAAATTTCACGTGAGCTCTTTCTAAAGTAACATAGATCATCACAGTAAATTCCATCTAGGCTTCCTGAATTCAAACTTAATTGATCATTCCCTATTTCCTGAGCATAAAGTACTCAAACTAGACATTTGTATTGGCCAGGTCACTCTGCCAAAAAAGATCACACGTCCTCTAAAAACAAACAAACAAAAAGTTACAGTGTTGTGACTCCTCGGGACTTCAGGCAACAACTACTGTATCAACTGCAAGCCTCTACAGATAAAATGACTGTTAAACGAAAGGCAAAACGCTCTCTCCCTGGAAGAATGCGGCTGGCCACGCTCAGCAAAAACTACATTAGAAGGTTAACAACCGCCCTTACACATCCCGGGAGAAGGGGGTGATTCAAACGGTCAGCCTGCGCGCCTCACGACACGACATATAACAACAGCCCAAGCAAAACCGCCAGAGGCGTTTGCAACCCAGTGGGCCACCCTGGACCCGGCCTCCCCCGCGGAATTTCCACCCCGGCGGGAGGCAAGAACTCAAGAGGGCGGAAAGCTCAAGCGAGAAGCCCAGAGCACGTCCCCGGATCCGCGGCTCCAGCCCTTCCACCTGGGAGAACAATCACCCACGTTCCCTCCTCCGACCGGGAGCATCTATCTACTCTGCGGCCGGGGAGAGGGCGACAGCCGCGCGGCCGCTCCTTTTGGGGGAGCTGCAGCCGCTCCGACCACGCACTGGGTGGGCTCGGCGTCCACGAGAAATAATAACCTACGAAGCGCTCCTCCTGGGGGGACGGAAGAGCGCGCCCCGGGAAAGCAGAGGCGGCGACGCTCTTGCACTCGGGAGCTCGTCGCTGCACACCGTGGCCGGCCGGTTTTCTAAATAAAGCCGGCAAACGCAGCCGAGGAAATATCCGTTTTGGAGGCTGACGCATCCCCGCCCTGGACCGGAGGCGTCTGCCCACTCACTGAACGCGGAGGGCGCCTGGGGCTGCCGGGCTCTCGGCTGGAGGAGCAGCGGCAGGTGCCGGCGCCAGACACCGGCCGCCGCCGCCGCCGCGGGGCCGCTTCCTCCGCCCGCAGCGCCGCCGCCGCTCCCTCCGCCCGCGGGGGCGCCGGAAAGTTGCGTGAAGGCAACTCCGGGGCCGCCAAGTCGCTCCGCCGCGCGGCCCGCGGGCTGCGGCGCCTCCCGCCGCCTGTCAGCCCCCGGGGGGAAGGCGTCCGCCCGCCGCACCCGGGCCCCGGGCGGTCGCGGGAACGGGAAGAGGGGTTGTTGCGGGGGAGAGGGGTGTCATCCCGCCAACTCGGTGGACCCCCGAGGACAAGGGGGGTCACCAGCTGCGGGCGAGCGAGCCAGCAACCCCCCTCTCTCGTCTCTCTCTCTCGACCCGGGCAGCGTCCGCCGCCCAATCCGGGCGCGAACCCCCGGCGCCCGCCTGAGGGCCCGCCGCCACCCCAGCGGCGCCGCGGAACCCACGCCCGCGCGGCCCGCCACCCTGCGGACTCAACCCGGGGGGCCCCCTCCTCCTCCTCCTCCTCCCCGAGACCCCCCTGCCCGGCCGCTGCCCGGCCGCTGCCCGGCGCCCCTTCCCGCCTCACCTGCGCCCCGCGGAAGCGCCGCGCCTCCTCGTCCGCTTCGGCGCGCCCCGTCGGGGCTCGCACCGACCCGGCCGGGACGCTCCGGGCCGCGGTGACTCGGGCCGCGACGGCCGCCGCCGCCGCCGCCTTCTCCTCCTCGGCGCAGGCCCCGGCGGCGAGCGGAGAGTGGCGGTCAGAGCCCCGCCGGGGGCCAAAGGGAACCTCGCCGCCTCCAGCAGGGTCCACCGCCACCTAATCCCAGCGCTCGTCCGCGCCGCCCGGAGAAAATGTCACCAGAGGCCGTTCCGCTCGGCGCCTCACTTCCGCCCGGAACCACAGAGAGCCCCGCCGTGGTCGGCTAGAGCGGCCGCTCCGGCGGGAACCTCCCGGGGCCGGAGCGGAAAGCCAAAGGGGAAAAACCAGACAGCGCCCTCTGCCGGGCGGGCGGGCGCGCGCGCTCCTCCCGCTGCAGAGAGCCGGGCACGCAGGCAGCTGCTTCCCGGGATTCCTCCCTCCCCCCCCCCACCATCACCCCAATTCCCTCCACCTGATTAGGCAGCTCCGTCCCAGAAATCTTCCTTGGAGGTTCGGGTAGCCAGGCAGCACAAACTATGGGCAGTACCCTCAGAAAAGGTCAGCGCTACCTTTCCCGTGCGCTGCTGCTCCGTACTCACCCGTCCCGAAGCCTTCCTGAGTGAAGCTCGTGGTGTCTGAAAGCTTGGGTAACTCCCAACAGGAAGCAGCTTTCTCCCCCCAACTTTTTCGGGGATGCCCACGTCGGCTCGGGGACACTCGGCTATACTCTTCTCACCACGCAGTGCCGTCAACACCCCGTGCAAGTTTCGGGACGGGAACCCTGCAGGCCGCACAGAGAGACCGCCACCTGCTGGCGACACAGGGTGCGCCACAGGGAGACCCGCTCCGCCCACCCCGGGGCGCGTGGCAGACACCCCAAATTGCACCTCTGCACTCACTCCTCTGCAGAGTCCAGAGTCACTCACTCCTCCGATTTGCAGTTCTCCCAAGGAGGGGTGACGCACTGGCGCACAATATGAATGGTCGGGGCCAAAACCGGTTTGGCTCAGTGGATAGAGCGTCGGTCTGCGGACTGAAGGGTCCCAGGTTCGATTCCTGGCAAGGGCATGTATCTTGGTTGTGGGCACATTTCCAGTAGGGGGTGTGCAGGAGGCGGCTGATCGTACTTTCTTCAATGCTTCTAATTCTCTCTCCCTCTTCCTTCCTCTCTGTGAAAAATCAATTTTAAAAAAATATGAATGGTCGGGATCTGAGATAGAAAAAATGTGAGGGACCCGGGACCCGGAGGGAAGGTGAAGGGGGCACAGGCCACCGGGCAGCTAGAAGAGGTGCTGAGAACAAACCAAACTTCTCAAGATGTGGCCAAGAGGCTGGGCTCCCTAAAGGCGGGACTTTGAGAAAAATAAATAAATACGGATTTGAGGAGGAAAATGGAAAAGGCGTTGACATTTCCAGGAGCTGTGCTGGGACCTGGCGCCACAGTCCCTGGGAGGAGATTATGAAAACACAGCGCTGGCCTCACACTCGCATTAGCATCAGTCTCCCCTCTAGACCAAGCCCCGAAGCTCCTCCAGATCACTTACGTATTCCACCTGCTGGTATGCCTGAGAGTTTCCCATCACGAGCTAAATGAACAAGTTGATAAAATAATTGTAAAATAATAGCTAACTTTCCTTGAATGCCTACTATATGCCAGGCACTGGACTATGCATTTCGGTGGATTCGCTCATTTAATCTTCACAACCCTATGAATGTGGTGGTGTGACGAGCACATGGTGACAAAGGTGGAACCTGCAGCCCAGAGTGGTGAAGGGACCTGCCCCAGGTCACGCGTACCTGGCCAGCCAGACTGGACTCTCACACAGCCCAGCTCCAGAACCTGCTTTCTCAACCACTGTCACCAGCTGCCTCCTTGAAATTAACTGAGAACATACTGGGTGGCAGATAAACATTTTGTCTATGTAGGTTCTTTCACTCATTTGTTCATGTATTTATTTACTAGAGGCCCAGTGCACTCAGGAGGCATGGGAGTCAGGGAACGGGCCTAAGTCAGCAGTCAGACATCCTTAGCACTGCCGTGAGGGTGGGAGAGGCCACCACTGCCGCTGCACTGGCCAGCCCTGAGCCCAACTTCTGGCTGTGTGGTGCTCCCCCAGGTTCGATTCTGGTCAAGGGCATGTGCCTTGGTTGCGGGCACATCCCCAATGGGGGGCGTGCAGGAGGTGGCTAATGGATGTCTCTCTCTCTCATTGGTGTTTCTAACTCTCTATGCCTCTCCCTTCCTCTCTATAAAAAATCAATAAAATATATATAGAACAGGACCGTTATTCTGATGATGACACTCCAGGCCCCAGCACTTCCCACAGACACAGACGCAGACTCACTGGTCAAGTCCAGGGCCATTGCCATCTCCACGGAGTCATTTTCCCAGAGCAATAAGTTCTTGTAGAACCGGAATAGAACAGGGCAGAAGAGTGTCATGAACGTGGAGCCATTCAGTGGCCGGGGGGAGGGGAGAGGCACCTCCCTGTCTTGGGCTCCAACACCCTCTTTCCAGTCAGAAGACCCTACTAATACTGCATCTATATTGAAAGCCTATAACCAACTTCCAATAAAAACTGGAAATAAAAACAAAAGACAGCTTTAAAATTTTCAACAGGAATGTATTGGTGCCGAGACTGGTTTGGCTCAGTGGATAGAGCGTCAGCCTGCCAACTGAAGGGTCCCGGGTTCGATTCAGGTCAAGGGCATGTACCTTGGTTGCGGCCACATCCCCAGTAGTGGGCATGCAGAAGGCAGCTGATCGATGTCTCTCTCATCGATGTTTCTAATTCTCTATCCCTCTCCCTTCCTCTCTGTGAAAACTCAATATATATATATATATATATATATATGTATATATATATATATGAAGAGAATGTATTGGTTTTTCTTTTATTTTCAATGAAAAGAATAGTCTGTATGACACAACACCCACCTTGTGGGACCTCGGGAGGGGCAAAGGGCTCCTCGGATACCCATCTTCACCAGCAGGCCCTCTGCCCATCATGGCACCGTTCGTTCCCTTCACAACACCTGCCTCCCTGTGTACCTGCTATGCATGTTCCTCTTCCTCATCCAGCTGACACACCAGACCATAGGGAGGGGCTGGACTGTGCGGTTCTGCTGGGGGCAGGCACTCAGTACAGGGAAGTAATGGAGGAAGTCCCTCTAAGCATCTGGCTGGGGAGACACAGAAACCTGAAGGGATGTCAAAACAAGGAAGTGCTGCCAGCTGCCCAGCAGAGGAGAGGCTGGGAGGACCTGAAGCCGGGTGACAGGTGTTTATAAGGAGGAAGAGTCATGCCCTCCTTCCTCGTGGTCCTCTTGGCGCCCAGCACAGGGCCTGGCAGACGGGACACATTCAGTGAACGTGTGTGACGGAAAGAACGAGTGTGCAGGGGGGGCTGACACCAGAGAAAAGGGAAGGAGGTGGAAAAGCCCTGGGATGTTTGGAGGATGACAACTCGGGGGCAAGGCTGGGCAACAGAGGACAAATAGGCCGGGGAGAGGGGGAGGGCTGACTGTGAGTGTAAAAAGTATGGGCTTCATTTTTTTAATATATATATTTTATTGATTTTTCACAGAGAGGAAGGGAAAGGGCTAGAAAGCCAGAAACATCGATGAGAGAGAGACATCGATCAGCCGCCTCCTGCTCGCCCCCCACTGGGGATGTGCCCACAACCAATGTACATGCCCTTGACCGGAATCAAACCTGGGACCCTTCAGTCCCCAGCCCGACGCTCCATCCACTGAGCCAAACTGGTTTCGGCTGGGCTTCATTTTTTAAGCACTAACGGGCAAGCACGTGTGCCCTTCTCACCTGGGCTCCTAATGAGTGTTGTGGTCAAGGTCAGCAGAAAGCAATCCCTCCCTGGCCCACCGACAACTTGGAGAGGAAGGAGAATGAGGGATCCCTCGCTGACCACACCAGGAGGCAGGTGGTCTCTGGGAGGGGAAAGGGCTAGAACTAAGGACTGCTCACAGAGAAGACAGAGGGGAAGCATTAGGAAAGAAGGGGGGTGCCTGTAGCCCTGGGGACCTTCCTTGTGGGTGGCAGATAGGACACATTCCAAAGGGACTGGGATTTGGAAGAAAGGACTCAAGGACTTGTAAAGTTTCAGCGCAGTGGGAACACCAGCTTTATGGAGAACGACCCCTGACCTCATCCTTCCCCTCCTCAGCTCTGAAAACTCCGTTGTTTAAGTCAGAACATCAGGGGATCTTAGTCCTCAGTTCCTGGCACGGAGGACAGCCCTTAGAACGTCCTGGGTGATAGAAGGGCTTCCGTTATTGAGACCCCTTTCAACCTGATGATGGTAATGAGGTGATTCTTGGTGGACCCTAGATAACTTCAGGATGGGGCCTGGTTGCCAGAGAAACCAACCTCAAGATGGGAGGGTTGGCCCTAGCTGGTTTGGCTCAGTGGAAAGAGCGTTGGTCTGAGGACTGAAGGGTCCCAGGTTTGATTCTGGTCAAGGGTACATGCCCAGATTGCAGGCTCGATCCCCAAAGGGGGTGTGCAGGAGGCAGCCAATCAATGATTCTCTTTCATCATTGATGTTTCTCTCTCTCCCTCTTCCTCTCTGAAATCAATAAAAATATATTTTTTTAAAAAAGATGGGAAGGTTGGTGTTTTTATTCCCACCCCCACCTCTGGAAAGGGAAGAGGGGCTGGAGATTCAATTCAACCACCCATGGCCAGTGATTTCATTAATCATGCCTACATCATGACACCTCAATAAAATATCCCTAAATGCTGGGGCTTAAAGAGCTTCCAGGATGATCACATTGAAAGGTTGGGAGTCTTGCCCTAACCGGTTTAGCTCAGTGGATAGAGGTTCGATTCCAGACAAGGGCATGTACCTTGGTTGCGGGCACATCCCCAGTAGGGGGTGTGCAGGAGACAGCTGATGGATGTTTCTCTTTCTCATTGATGTTTCTAGCTCTCTATCCCTCTCCGTTCCTCTCTATAAAACATCAATAAAATATATTTTAGCCAAAACCGGTTTGGCTCAGTGGATAGAGCATCGGCCTGCGGACTGAAAGGTCCCAGGTTCGATTCTGGTCAGGGGCATGTGCCTTGGTTGTGGGCACTTCCCAGGTGTGGGGCGTGCAGGAGGTGGCTGGTTGATGTTTCTCTCTCATCGATGTTTCTAACTCTCTCTCCCTCTCCCTTCCTCTCTGTAAAAATTCAATAAAATATTTTAAAAGATAAAAAAATAAAATAAAATAAAATATATTTTTAAAAATATCAAAAAAAAGAAATGTTGGGAGTCTGGTCACCTGGAGAAGGCACAAAGCTCTGTGCCAACACATCACCACCACTACCACCTCCATGTTTCTCTTCCACTTGGCTACTCCTGAGATGTATCCTTTACAATAAACCAACAAAAGTAAGTTAAGTAACTTCCTGAGTTCTGTAAGTCATTCTAGAGAATTCTAGAACTTGAGGAGGAGTCATGGGGCTCACACTTGTGACTGGCATCTGAAGTGGGACCATCTGGTGGGACTGAGCCCTGAACCCCTGGCAGCTGCACTAACTCCGGTGTCCGAATTGAACTGGATTGTTGGATACCCAGTAATTTCCAGAGAGTTGGTGTCAGAAAATAATTACACAGGATCCCAAAGCTGTGGCTTTCAACAAATACGTTATATTTCGTTTGAAATAAACATGTTGCGTTAAGCAAGACCAGTGCTAAGCCTAATATCTCTTCAGACGCCTCCTTCCCTGTGACTGTGTCCACCTTTTCATCGGCAGCCCAAGCTCCCATCACCCAAACCTCAGCAGGTGGATTGGTGCAATGCTTTGCCTCACCCAGGAGTGTTGAAACATAAAAGAGTGTCTTCGGGGAGGAATTCATCTTTCCTGGTGATATTACAGTAACAAATTACAGTAACAAATCCTGGTGGGGGGAATACGACTGGGCGAGGATGGTCCCAACATTCCTTGTTTGCAATATTAAGTGGCCAACTCCTCTGTGTGTCTGTCAGGAGGGCCCAACAAAGTATGCATGCCATTCACTTTTATTTAAAAGACATCTATTGGGCCCTCGCCAGTTTGGCTCAATGGATAGACCATCCGCCTGCAGACTGAAGGGTCCCAGGTTCGATTCCACTCAAGGGCACATGCCTGGGTTGTGGGCTTGATCTCTAGTGGGGGACGTGCAGGTGGCCGCCAATCAATGATTCTCATCATTGATGTTTCTATATCTCTCTCTCCCTTTCCTTCCTCTCTGAAATCAATAAAAATATATTTTAAAAAATAAAAAATAAAATAAAAGACATCTATTGGAAGCTCGCTTAAACACAAGGTGCACCTGTGACATTTCATCAGACCTCACAACAGTCAGCAAGGGTAGGCAAGTTTTACAGAGGCGGAACCTGAAGCTTGGAGAAGACAGTACACGAGACCAAGGTCATATGAGCTAGAGGGGCAGAAGGAGGGTTCCTGGAAGAGAACACAGTCACCTCCCTCAGGAACATCATTATCTGTCTAGTGACAGGGATCCATGTGGAAACAAACTGCAGTAGTCCACAGGTGGAACACGGTGATCTCGGAGGCAGACAAGGGCCATGTAGGAGGGAGAAATTAGTCCCCAAGAGCAAGAAGGACTTTGTGGGAAAGGAGGCTTTTGACCAGGGACTTGGATGAAGAGCAGGCTGTCCAAGGACAGAGACGAATAGATACTTTGAGTGCAGGGAGCCCAGAACAGGTGTCTTTCTCATAGAAGTGGTATAGCAAGTGCTATGGTTTGGGGTCTCTTCCCTCACCCCTCCAATTTTTTTTTTTTTTTTTTACCTGTTTGCCTGGTTAATACCCACAACATCCATTTGTGAGGAGTTTACCTGGAACACTTCAGAGCGTGATTTTATTAGCTTCTCTCAACAGTCCTGAAAGGTAGTGAGGGTGGGTATTGTTAGCATTTTACAGAGATTATGTGAATGACTGACACAAGGAGATTATGAATAAATTCTGAATGAATGAATGAATGAATGAATGAATAACTTGCCCAAGGTTATCAGCCCTAAATGGGAAAATCAGGACCAAATCTTGCTCTGTGGTTGAGGAAGAATATAGGGGGCACCTTGGGGCGGGGGGGGCGCTAGCGATCTGAATCTGTGCCAGTAAGCAGTATCCTAAAGCACATTCTTCTTAGCCTATAATTAAGTCACTGCCCGTTTCTTAGGTAATAATCTGTTTTCCAAAATATCCCCAGTTTACAAGGGCCATAAACCAAGAATTAGCCAGAGGGGAGGTCACTGGTATCACCCAGGCCAGGCCCTTGTGTGTAATCTCACCTCCCCCATCCCAACCCACAGAGGGACTGCAAAGCCCACGAAAAGTCCAGAAGCCTGGTCTGTATTTGGGGAGACAAAGAAACAAGGGGATGGATGGGAGAGACCCTCCGCATTCGGTACTCAGGCTTTGGAAGTGTACTTTCCTGAGTCACCACACTGGCACCTCTGCAAATAAAGGGTTTTTCTGATGCTCGTCGTGTGTTTTCTGGTCGCCTGGTAAATTCTGCAACACTGTCACCGACTCAAGACTCTTCTCACTACTGTACCTGTATATCTGGGGGACATTGATCGTGTATGTTGGGGACGGGGGATTGGACTTATTATTATTGTGTTTTTTAATATGATGATCATTTGAAACAGGCTCTGGGTATAAGAACAACACAAGCATTCATCAAAGGACTCCAATAGACGGACAGCGGCAACAATACCTCAAGTGAAAGAAGCAAAGTATTTCATGTGGCTCCTCGGAGGCGTCAGTGCACAGGCACCAGCTTTGGGGAACAGGACGGGGCTCCCTAGAAGAAAGACAAACAGATTTACAGAACCGGTATGGAACCGGCTGGCTGGGAGGTCCCACCAGATGGGCAAGCAAACCCCTGGGGCAGCAGAACCTCAACCAACTTCCAAAGGCCTCCCTCCTCTTGAGTAATTGTCACTTACTGGCACCGTGACTAACCATCAGGTCAAGAAGGGGGCCTGAGAAATCACCCTCTTGCCGAGACCGGTGTGGCTCAGTGGATAGAGCATCAGCCTGCAGACTGAAAGGTCCCGGTTCGATTCCGGTCAAGAGCATGTACCTTGCTTGCGGGCACATCCCCAGTAGGGGACATGCAGGAGGCGGCTGATCAATGTCTCTCTCTCATCGATGTTTCTAGCTCTCTATTCCTCTCCGTTCCTCTCTGTAAAAAAAAATCAATAAAATATATTTTTTAAAAAAAGAAGAAATCACCCTCTTATTTTATAGAAAAATGGTATCTTTTCTTACTAATCTTACTTTTCTGGAGAAATGTGTCACTTAAAGTCCTGAGTGGAGCTGTTTTGCCTTTTAATTCTGCTGTGGTTTCTGCCATGAGGCCTTCAAGTCACCAGAGGGGCAAAAGACCCTTCTTTTCCCAAGATTTCCACTTAAACCTCAGAAGAAGCTTCAAAGTCTGTATCCTCAAACCCACCCAACATCAGGGGCTGGGGGAGGACAGCCATAACCCAGACAGGATTGCCATTGCCACAAGGACTGTAGGACACTTGCTTTCATTCTGATTATATAAGGTCGTGATCCCCTTATATAATCACCGTGTCCAGAAACCCCAACTTCAGCATTGTGGAACTGGAAGAGGCAGGAACACAGAGAAGACAGCTTATCTTCCTGGGAGGCCCCAAAAGAGATCACCCCTGACAACAAAGACCAAGGGTGGGGTGGAGAGGGGGGAGGTAACAGAGTCACTGACAAGACGACTCTGTCCCTGCAATAGGCCTGCCTGCGTGAGGCCAGTAGATTGTTCACTGTGTCTGAAGGAGCATCTGGGAGAGGAAACAGCCATCAGAAAAGACTGTGACATTGAGGACTTACCCCAGCCAGTCCCAGGAGCTTTGCAAAGGGTCCCCAGCTGCCCTGCCTGCATCTTTCCACAAAACAGGTCTGGCCATGTTTGTCTCATCCTCCCCCTCCTTGTCACCACCCTCTTTTCCTTCCTATCTCTCTTCTCTGGCTATTTCTTCTTCATGCTCCTCTCTCGTGTTGTGCTCCGGTTCCTATCTTCACTCCATCTATGGGAGGTCACCTGCCCTGGAACTTTCCTCCTGGGACCCCGGGACAGGCTGGGGACAAAACTGGAAGAGAGAAGGGCCACAGGGTTACCCGTGGCCAGCAGCGTGAGCACCGGTGGAGAAATGTCTGGTCTTTCCGTTGGGTGGGCAGTTCTACAGCCCGCTCTGTTCCGCAGAGCTCTCAGAGGCCAGCAGCAGGACCACACCCCAGGTGTCCTCCAGGACAGCGGTTCTCAACCTGTGGGGGGGGGGGGTCGAATGACCCTTTCACAGGGGTCGCCTAAGACCATCGGAAAATGCAGATATTTACATCACGATGCATAACAGTAGCAAAATTTCATGGTTGGGGGTCACCACCCCATGAGGAACTGTATGCAAGGATCGCGGCCTTAGGAAGGTTGAGAACCACTGCTCCAGGGGAAGTAACCTGGTAACACAGGCACCCTGGGAATGGCCCTCCCTCCTTTCTTGTGCAGCTCTTCCTTGACCCTTCCTCCTATTCTTGGGGGACTTCCCACACGGACTGCCTGTGTACAAGCTCTTGTATCCAACTCTGCTCTTGGGGGAACCCAAAGCCACAGCTTTCCTTCCTCTCTCCTTTTCTCCCCAGTCCCTACTGGGCTTCCCCTCTTCCCTTTGCTGTTCTCTTCTCTCAAGGTATATTTTCCTCCCTCGTCTGCATTGGAGACAGTGTGTCCCAGGCCAACTGAGGGTGAGGATGTCAGAGATTCTATCAGCACACAGTTCCTGGGAAGCTTCGGTCTCTGTGTCATCGCATCATCAAGGTGGAGGAGAGTGGCAGGGACAAGAGAGGGGCCAAGGAGAGGGGAGGCGCTTGCAGTTTCTGTTACCGCACTATGTGCATCAAAGGTCAAAGGTCAACAAGAACGTTCTGCAAAGAAAGTAGTGGTTTATCAGTTGAGGAAATGGTACCAAGCCTGGAGTCATAGGTAAGCTAGTGCTAGAATCTGATGGTTTCCAGAGGTTGGACTAGGCAGAGGAAAAATCATTCATCGTGGTGACTGAGTGAGCTGGTGTTGTTGGCTCTACTGGTTGGTTGAGGCCAGGGGAGGGAATAGCTGATCATTGCATTAGGTCCTGGTGTCAGCCATGGCCTCGTTCTGCCTGGTTTTGTGAGAGTGTGGTCTCTAGGGCTCTTCCACTTCCCTGGGCCTGGCCTGAAACACAACTGAAGTCAAGATGGTCTCTTTAGCTTGACTGAAACTCTGTTTCTGTGATCCACAGACATGGCTTTGTTAAGAAGTCTTAATTGGGATAGAGGTGATTAGTGTCAGGGATGAGGGAACTTTCCCCTTCCCTTCCTAGTTCTTCTGGCTGGTTGAATGTCATACAACAGATTAATAGGAGAAAATGAAGCCCAGCTGGCATAGCTCGGTGTTTGAGAGTCGACCTATGAACAAGGAGTCACAGTGTGATTCCTGGCCAGGGCACATGCCTGGGTTGTGGGCTCAATTCCCAATGTGGAGCATGCAGGAAGCAGCGACCAATGATTCTCTCTCATCATTGATGTTTCTATCTCTCTCTCCCTGTCCTTTCCTTTCTGAGAGTAATATATATATATATATATATATATATATATATATATATATATTAAATTAAATCTTTATTATTCAGATTATTACATTTGTTTCTCTTTTTTCCCCTCCATAGCTCCCCTCCACCTGGCTCCCACCCCTCCCTTTATCCTTACCTTTCTCCCGTTGACCTCATCCATAGGTGTATGATTTTTGTCCAGACTCTCACTGTATACCCCTCACCCCTTTCCCCTTGAGAATTATCAGTTCACTCCCTTTCTGTGCTCCTGATTCTATTATATTCACCAGTTTATTCTGTTCATCAAATTTTTAATTCACTTAATTTTTAGATTCACTTGTTGATAGATATGTATTTGTTGTTCATAATTTTTGGTCTTTTACCTTTTTCTTCTTCCTCTTCTAAAAGAGTGCGTTTTAGCATTTCATATAATACTGGTTTGGAGTTGATGAACTCCTTTAGCTTTTTCTTCTCTGTAAAGCTCTTTATTTGCCCTTCAATTCTGAATGATAGCTTTGCTGGATAGATTATTCTTGGTTGTAGGTTCTTGCTATTCATCACGTTGAATATTTCTTGCCACTCCCGTCTGGCCTGCATCATTCCTGTTGAGAAATCAGCTGACAGTCATATGGGTGCTCCCTTGTAGGTAATGAACTGTTTTTCTCTTGCTGCTTTTAATATTCTCTCTTTGTCTTTTGCTCTTGGTATTTTAATTATGATGTGTCTTGGTGTAGTCCTCTTTGGATTCCTTTTGTTTGGGGTTCTGTGTGCTTCCTGGACTTATAAGTCTATTTCTTTCACCAGATGTGGGAAGTTTTCAGTCATTATTTCTTCAAATAGGTTTTCAGTATCTTGCTTTCTCTCTTCCTCTGGCACCCCCACAATTCTGATGTTGGTACACTCGAAGCTGTCCCAGAGGCTCCCTACATTATCTTCACATTTTTGGATTCTTTTTTCTTCTTGCTTTTCCAGTTGAGTGTTTTCTGCTTCTTTATATTTCAAATTTTTGACTTGATTCTTGCCTTCCTCTAGTCTGCTATTATGTATCTGTATATTTTTTATTTTAGTCAGTGTATGTTTTATTTCTGTTTGGTCCTTTTTCATCTCTACTTGGTCCTTTTTCATCTCCTCTTGGGTCTCGCTAAATTTATCCATCTTCTCTAGGATATTCTTGAAATACCTTATAACTGTGGTTTTGAACTCTATATCTAGTTGTTTGTTTTCCTCCATTTCTTTTGTTTGTGATCCCTTCCCTTGTCTCAGCATTTTCACTATGCCGGGAGAAATTCTGTGTTGGATTCAGCCTTATGATACAAGACTTGCAAAACTGCAAAAGGCTCTCTGTTGAGCTTGGGATGGGTGGAGTCTCAGGGCTTAAAGGACCACCCTGCCTTCCAATTGGCCCCACCCTCAATGGCCCCTGGGTTTCACATGACTCTGAGTAATTGCTGGAGTGGTCCCTGTGTGAGCATGCAGTGCCTCTAGACCGCTGCCTTTCCGGCTCCCCTGTGCTCCTGGACCATATGAGTCTGGGTCCCCAGGGTTTCACCCGAAACTGGGGTTTAGTGGAGTTAGAAGTGGCACAGTTGGGAGGCTCTGTCTCCTGCCCACTCGTGAAAGCCAGCTGTTGTGCAGTTCTTCCTTGACCCTTCCTCCTATTCTTGGGGTACTTCCCACATGGACTGCCTGTGTACAAGCTCTTGTATCCAACTCTGCTCTTGGGGGAACCCAAAGCCACAGCTTTCCTTCCTCTCTCCTTTTCTCCCCAGTCCCTACTGGGCTTCCCCTCTTCCCTTTGCTGTTCTCTTCTCTCAGGGTATATTTTCCTCCCTCATCTGCATTGGAGACAGTGTGTCCCAGGCCACTGAGTGTGAGGACGTCAGAGATTCTATCAGCACACAGTTCCTGGGAAGCTTTGGTCTCTGTGTCATTGCATCATCAAGGTGGAGGAGAGTGGCAGGGACAAGAGAGGGGCTAAGGAGAGGAGAGACGCTTGCAGTTTCTGTTACCACACAAGAAGGGTTCATTCACCTATGTGTATCAAAAGTCAAAGGTCAACAAGAATGTTCTGCAAAGAAAGTAGTGGTTTATGAGTTGAGGAAATGGTACCAAGCCTGGAGTCATAGGTAAGCTAGTGCTAGAATCTGATGGTTTCCAGAGGTTGGTCTAGGCAGAGGAAAAATCATTCATCATGATGACTGAGTGAGTTGGAGTTGTAGGCTCTACTGGTTGGTTGAGGCCAGGGGAGGGAATAGCTGATCATCGCATTAGGTTCTGGTGTCAGCCATGGCCTCGTTCTGCCTTGTTTTGTGAGAGTGTGGTCTCTAGGGCCCTTCCACTTCCCTGGGCCTGGCCTGAAACACAGCTGAAGTCAAGATGGTATCGTTAGCTTGACTGAAACTCTGTTTCTGTGATCCACAGACCTATGGCTCTGTTAAGAAGTCTTAATTGGGATAGAGGTGATTAGTGTCAGGGATGAGGAAACTTTCCCCTTCCCTTCCTAGTTCTTCTGGCTGGTTCAATGTCATATAACAGATTAATAGGAGAAAATTAAGCCCGGCCGGCATAGCTCTGTGTTTGAGAGTCGACCTATGAACAAGGAGGTCACAGTGTGATTCCTGGCCAGGGCATATGCCTGGGTTGTGGGCTCAATTCCCAATGTGGAGCATGCAGGAAGCAGTGACCAATGATTATCATTGATGTTTCTATCGCTCTCTCCCTCTCCTTTCCTTTCTGAGAGTAATAAAAATATATATTTTAAAAAAAAAATAGGAGAAGATTAAGTTTTGATACCTGGACACAGGGAATTCACACGAGCACGAAGATTCCAAAGACAGTAAGTCAAAAGGATTTCTGCATGCCATTCCGAACTACAGAAGAGGAAGTAATTCACCGGAGATTAGAGGAGTTGTTTAGACAAATGCATATTGGGTCATCTTGAAACAATGTACACAGAGAGCACTTTGGTCAAATGGGTCTTGTTAGGTTCCTCCCTGTCAATCACACCCAGTTCTTACTGAAACACAGTCATCTATGATGATAGCTCCCTTCCTGGCGGAAGCCCTTTGTCTAAATTCTTTCAGGCAGCCAGAGTTTCCTCCTGAGCCTTCTGTGCCTTGACTGTTTTCAGGTTGAAATAATCTGCATGCCAGACTGGCACACCGTGGGGTGACTCATTCTGATCCCTCACACCGGTCGGGTCTGAGAGAGAGATCTCCGGGTCTCCTGTTCTTTGGGACACCTTATTCTCCGGTGCAGCCTGGAGGGATCCCTCCCATTGCGCACAACCTCCCCCACCAGCACCCCACCCCCTCTCCCCCGGGCTCATTTCTTTGGAAGCTTCTTCCCTAGGCTCCCCAGGGTGCCTTGCCCTCCAGGGGATGCAGCTTGACCTTGAGCAGCCCTTCCACCCTCCATCCTCACTGAGGCAACGCTCCAACTTTCTTTATTGGAGCCTTTAGTCTCTGGCAGGAAATCCCCATCAGCTGAAGGGTTCCACTTCTGGGCCTGTCCCAGGGTGCTGAGGACACATAAGCCTAGACACTGTGTCCCTCAAACTGCCACATTCTAGGCAATGGAGTGCCCAGTTGGCGTGGCTCAGGGGTTGAGCATTGACCTATGAGCCAGGTCACAGTTCGATTCCTGATCAGGGCACATGCCTAGGTTGCAAACTTGATCCCCAGTGTGGGATGTGCAGGAGGCAACTGATCAAAGATTCTCTCTTGTCATTGATGTTTCTATCTCTCTCTCCCTCCCCCTTTCTCTCTGAAATCAATAAAAAATATATATATACTTTTTAAAAAAAAGAGAGAGAGGATGGAGTAAATTCTGGGCAGTTTAGGCCTTGGCAAAATTTCTGGGGTGAAACAAGGGGGGGGGGGAAACATATCAGGATGGATATATATATATATATATATATATTCCAAAATGTGGGCATTCTGGGGTCTGGGCACCGAGTGTCTGTGACCCCGCTGTGGGTTCTTGGCTTTGCACAGGAAAGCATTCAAATAAGAGCCAGCATAGGTTTATTTTTTTATCTTTAATTGATTTTTTACAGAGAGGAAGAGAGAGAGATAGAAAGTCAGAAACATCGATGAGAGAGAGACATCGATCAGCCGCCTCCTGCACGCCCCACAGTGGAGATGTGCCCACAAGCAAGGTACATGCTCCCGACCGGAATTGAACCCGGGACCTTTCAGTCCGAAAGCCGACGCTCTATCCACTGAGCCAAACCCTTCTCGGCAAGAGCCAGCATAGTTTAAAGTGAAAGAGGGTTCACTAGGGAAGCAGTGGGACGGAGAAGGCTACTCCTCAGGCAGAGTAGCCCCTCCCTAAGGGGATTGGCTCTTTTTATTGAAACTCATTGAATCGAGGGGGCGGGGAGGGCATTTGATAAGAGGGAAGGATAGTCCAGGTTTTTCTGGGAAAGGGGTAAAATTTCTCAGAAGAACCATTTCGTGACCTTTTGTGGGCTTTCTCTTTAGGATGTTGGTGGGCACAGGGTGTGTTGGTTTGTAACATAAATGCATTGGGGGTTGGTCTTACTATCATCTCCTTGATAGTCTCTGTAGCCCTTATTGGTACCCGAAGAAAGAGTCTCACAAATTTATTTTGTTTAGCCACATACCCTATCTCATTCCAACTCAAGTATGCAAAAAACATCACTTTCTTTATATACTGTACATCAAGTTCATTTCTATGCTAAACTCTTTCCCCCCCATTTCGCCCCACCCCCACAACTGGCAGGAAAGTCCACATCAGTCATTGCTGAAGCCTCATTTCCTGTCCCCACTTGGGACCCCCAGAACCTAAAAGCCTGAAAAGTTAGGGTAGCATATAGTCTTCCATCCATGCAGACAGGTCGTTTTCCAAAGCCCAGTGAAAGAAAGAGAAGCTGGCTCTGTTTCCACCTTAAATACGGGGAGCAGAAACCTCTGCCATGGCTGGAGGAGTCATTGACCTCAGGCTCCTTCCGCTCTTCACCAGGCCCAAACTTCCGAGACAAGCAATTACCAACCAGGCAGTCAGTCCACTTGACATAGAAGAGTGGGCGAAATACTCTGAGAAACACACGAATTAATATGTCACACTATTATTCGGCCACTCATTCATTCTCTAGCGCTTTATGGACACCTACTTTGGAGCCAAGCACCGTGCCAGCCCTGGGAATACAGATGGAACCAGAGGAAGTTCTTCCACACTCACACTGGTCTGTCCTCGTGGGGAAGACAGAGAGGAGGTCATCTAATATTAGGCCTATATGACAACATCATGGAAATATGTGCCCGGAGTCATAGGAGCTGAGACAAGGAAGCTGCAAACTTGGCCTGTGGCCCAGGAAGTGCTCACCTAGGAGGGGGTCTGAGCTAAGCCCTTGAGAATGAAGGGAATTTTGCAGCAAAGAGAAGATAAGGAAAGGCATTCTGGGCAAATGTCAGAGCAGAATCAAAGCGCTAAGCCCTTCTCCAGGGGACAGGTGGGCTTGGAGGGAGATCCTCTTTTGGGAGTGGTGAGGGCATTAGAAAGGAAGGAGTGCAGGGAAAAAGAAAAAAAACCCCAAGCTGGGGTGGGAGTGGAAATGCAATAAATAGCCCTCTCTCTTCCTCTCCTCAAGTTTGGAAACAACTGAGAAATAAGACATAGGAAATAGGTGAACATTTCAATATCAACTTTATGTAGATAAAAGCTAGATGGGAGGACACGATGTCCTAATACGTATGGCCACTGCAGATAGATGTTCAGCCAGTTTCAGGTAAACTGGGACAACCCCAGCCCTTCCCCCCAAAAGCATGTTTGCTACATTATGAACAGCCCAGAATATTCCCATCCCCTCAGCCCTACTCCCTGGTAGGCAGGCAAATCCTAAAGAGGATTGCATTAGTTCTCGAGTCATGGAGAGCATTGTATTGGTTTGCTAGGGCTTCCGTAACCAAGTACCGCAGCGTGGGTGGTTTACACAACAGAAATGTAGTCTCTTCTGGAGGCTACAAGTCCAAGATCAATGTGCCAGTAGGTTTGGTTTCTTCTGTGGCCTCTCTCCTCAAACTCACAGATGGCCTCCTTCCCTCTGTGTCTTCATGTGATCGCCCATCAGTCTGTGTCCTAATCTGCTCTTATAAGGATACCAGTGGATTAGGCCCCTCCCCGCCTAACAACCCTATTTTAAGGTAATTACCTCTTTAAAGGCCTTATCTCCAAATAAAGCCACATTCTGAGGTACTGAGGAGAGGGATTCAGTCTATACATTTTTGGGAAATACAATTCAGCCCATAGCAAGTACTCAGCAGATGTTAGCAGAGCATGCTCAGTTCCTTCCCTCAGACTTTCCAACCAGAGCGGTCTTTCTTCCCAGGAGAGAAGACAGAGACTCTAGGAGCATGCTCAGTGGAGCCCCTTCCACGTGGAAACACAGGAGTACAAATGGAGGCTCCATGGCACATTCCACACCCAGTCTGGGCGTACTCACATTAGTTACCGCCGTTTTCTGAAATACAGGACTATCTCGCACTTATGCACAAATCAAACTTTTCAAAGCACTTTCACATCTGTAAACAAAGCATAGAAAGAAAGATACAAGAGTTTTCAAAAGTCACCCAACCCCCCTCCCTCCTATTACAGATGGGAGAAACCAGTCCTAGAAGTTTAAGGGAGCTGCCAACGGCCACCCAACTGGTTGGTGGTCACCTGTCTTCCAGCATTGCCAAAGGTCACAAGTTCATGTAACTTAAGTTCCCCAACACAAAACTGTCTTCCATCTTTGTTTCTCCTCTGTAGCACCTGTCCTGGAGCTCAGCACAGCTGTTTGAAAGGTAATTTAAGTAAAAGAACTTCTGAGAGCAGCTAACTGCTCTGAATGGACTCAAGTCCCGGGGCCTAAGAAGTGTATTTTTAAGGCCCTGAACAGTTGGTTAGAGCATCATCCAGATATACCAAGGTTGAGGGTTCAATCCTCAGTCAGGGCACATACAAGAATCAACCAGTGAATGCATAAATAAGCAGAACAGCCAGGACCCGTTTGGCTCAGTGGATAGAGCATCGGCTTGAGGAGTGAAAGATCCCGGGTTCGATTCCTGTCGGGGGCATGTACCTTGCTTGCTGGCACATATCCACTGTGGGGCGTGCAGGAGGTGGCTGATCGATGTCTCTCTCTCATCGATGTTTCTGACTTTCTATCTCTCTCCCTTCCTCTCTGTAAAAAGTCAATAAAATATATTTAAAAATAAATAAATAAATAAATAAATAAGCAGAACAATAAATTGATGTTTTTCTCTCTCTCTTTCTCCTTTCCTCTTGCTCCTCTAAAGTCAATCACTAAAAGATACTGTAATAATAATAATAATAAAGAAATGTCTTTGTTTATATTTGCACTCCCCAATGTTCAGCACAGGGTCTGATCCACAGTGGGTACTCAACTCACGTTAGCTGCATGCATCTATGTATACACGCATGAACGAACGAGTGACTGAAGAGCCAGAAGAGGGGAGACAGGACATGCCGTGTTGTCAGAAGTGGATGAAGAGGGATTCTTCAAAGGAGCTGTGAGCTTGGCACTAGCCCCAGGCCACGGCTGGGCTTGTACGCTGGCGCCTCTCCATTTTCTCCAGGGATCTTTTAAGGTCATCTTAGGATCTTTCCTCTCCTCCATCTCTAGATCAAATTTGTTTCCAAGTTCTTTCCTATCGCCTCCTTTTCCATCTCTATTGCCACGTCCTGGCCTGGGCCCTGACTCACGTCATGCTGATCTGGACTCATGTGTCTGGGCCGGGGTGGGAGGCAGCAAGAGGCTAGCTCAGCAGATCAGGCTGCAGTGGCTGCTTGTTCTGTCTCCCCTCCCCCTCCACGGCTTGCGTCTCCCTCCTTTATCGGCTCTCCTCCTGTGGACCCTGGAGCTCCCCCTTTCAACTGGCTCCCAGCTCCTCACTCAGCCAGTCCCCTTCCCCACCCTTCCCAGCTTTCTCTGCCATCCCACCCAAGCCTCCCCCTCCCCCTGATCCTCACTTCAGGTTTCAATTAACTCGCTACCCGTAGAAAGAGTCTCACACATTTATTCTCCCTGAAATAGAAGTGACCCATAACAAGAGTTAATGAGATCATTCCCCCTAGGAGTTGAATAAAGGACAATCCCTCCAGCCAGGAGATTGTCCTCTGTGTCGGAGGGAGCATTTGGGGGAGGAAGACAGCCATCGGATGCTCCACCTTTGGGACCCGCTGCGGCAGGCAGAGGGATGGGGAAAGCAGGAGACACGGCAGGTCGGCCTGGTGGGAGACTAAAGAAGCACAGGAGGAGCTCACGGGAAACCTGATGCCCTCCCTGACTCAGTTTCCTGCAAATCCCCCAGATCCCTTCCTGTGGTCACCAGCTTTAGGTGTCTCAAGATGAAGACTGCTGCCGAAACCGGTTTGGCTCAGTGATAGAGCATCGGCCTACAGACTGAAAGATCCCAGGTTCCATTCCAGTCAAGGGCATGCACCTTGGTTGTGGGCACATCCCCAGTAGGGGGGTGGGCAGGAGGCAGCTGACCGATGTTTCTCTCTCATCGATGTTTCTAACTCTCTATCCCTCTCCCTTCCTCTCTGTAAAAAAATCAAATATATATATATAGGACTACCATCATTGTGATGTTTAATTAAAAAAAGAAAAAGATGAAGATTGCTGAGAATAGGCCCTGCACCTCCTAAACTGGCAGACATGGGGGTGGGTGCAGAGCGCCATGGAGCTTCTCTCACAGTTTCGCTTACCGAGCAGGGAAAAGAGGACACTCCCCCCCCCCCCCGCCTCCCCCTGCTTAGGGAAGCTGATTGTCTCTGCAGCCAGGAGCGGTGCCAGTTGTGGTCAGCATCCAGCCTGGCAGATGGGTCAGTGGGGACGCAGGGTAAGTCCCCAGCTGTCTGCACTTTTCTCTGGCTGTGCACCATCTGCCTCAATAGCACACGGTCTTGGCACCCCTAATCCCCAGGCCCATCTCTGTTCACCCCCTGCAGGACCATTCTCCCTTCTCCCATCACCAGAATGCCCAGCATCAGCATCGCCCAGACAGTCTCCCACAGTTAGACTCCTTGGTGCGACCTAGTCCAACCTTCTCCCCGATTTACAGTGAGCAACTGGGACCCAGGGAGGGAGAGGGGTGTCTGTAATGTACCAGCTCTCTATATGGTATAACCAATGGCCCGAGTCTGGTGGATTAAAACAACACACACTTATTGGCTCAGTTTCTGTGGGTCAGGAGTCTGAGCCTGGCTTAGCTGGGTCCCCATCTCCAGGGTTTCGCCAGGCCGAAGTCAAGGTATCTGCTGGGGCTGCCCTCTCATCAGAGGCTCAAGTGGGGAAAGGCCTTCTTCCAACCTTCCTCACATATCGGCAGAATTCGTCTTCTCACACTTGCAGGGCCCCATTTTCTTGCTGGTCAGCTGGATGCCCTCAGCAGCTCTAGGCTTCCCACGGTTCCTTGCCAAATAGCTCCCTCCACAGTCCTCTCACAGCATGGCACTTATTCAGAGCCAACAACTCAGTGTCCCTGACCTTAGGGAGGACCTATTCCCCCCTTTAAACCCTTTTCCTTGGTGTGTCTACCTAGGCCAATCCCCCCATTAAGTAAATAAAATTAACACACACACACACACACGCACACACACAAAACAAAAGACAATTGCCTTAACAGGTTTGGCTCAGTGGATAGAGTGTCGGCCTGAGGACTAAAGGGTCCCAGGTTCGATTCCTGTCAAGGACATGTACCTTGGTTGTGGGTACATCCGCAGTAGGAGGTGTGCAGGAGGCAGCTGATTGATGTTTCTTACTCTCTCTCCTTCTTCCTTCTCTGTAAAAAAATCAATGAAATATATTTTAAAAAAATAATTAATTTGAGATTTTACATCTTCAAAGTCTCTTCACTTCTGTCATATTCTATTAGCTAGAAGCAAGTCACAAGTCCCACTCACCGTCCAAGGAATCCTAGGGCCACCAAAGGGTCTGTCCATCACATAGTGTCATATGTCTAGATAGTAGCAGAGATAAGATATGGAACCTAGATTTCACATACAAATAGGTCCCAGGGACCAATTTAATTTCAGAATTCAGAATGTTCCAGACTTTCGTTGTTGTTGTTAATCCTCACCCAAGGATATTTTTTTTCCCATTAATTTTTAAAGATAATAGAAGGGAGGGAGAGACAGAGACAGAGAGAAACTTCGATGTGAGAGAGACACATTGATTGGTTGCTTCCTGCACATGCCCCAAACAGGGCCAGGGATTGAACCTGCAATCCAGGTATATACCCTTGACTGGGAATTGTATCTGAGACTCTTTGGTGCGAGGGCCCAGGCTCTAACCACTGGGAACACTAGCCACAGCAAGAATATTCCAGATTTCAGAAGACAAACAGGTGCTTATGCTAGAGACTCACAATGCCTGCAGGGAAGTCTGGACAGACAGCACTCTGTAATCAGTGAAACGTGTGAGCATTCCCACCAGCAGTCAGCTGCACGGTGGTGCAGGTGAGGGTTTGCCCCCCAACGAATTCAGGTCAGATTAGGTTTTGCCAAATCAATTATGGAACCCCTTTGGCTCTTTACAACTCGGGGAGCTTCAGAAAGTCCAGGAAGGGGCTGTGGACGTGTACCCACCACTTACAGAGTTCTTGCCCCGGACCAGACTTGGCCTAAGTGTTAGGCATTCGCACAAGCCACCGGAAGGAGAATGTTTTTGAGATGCTAACTATTTCCTTCCCCTTTCCTTCTTCACAGGGATGTGAGCTCTGCAGTCACTGATGGGGGGATTGGGAGAGGCTGGGGAATGAAAGAGCCTGAAAGTCTTTCAGATTGATGGGTTCCCACAGCTGCTCAAGCCCCAGCCAGATTGGGGAGGGAACGTAGGGCATCGACAAACACTCTGGACAAGCAAAAATAAATAAATAAATACATAAATAAATAAGTAAGTAAGTAAGTAAATAAATAACAACACAATAAAAGCTGGATATAAATCCCTCACCCCAGGCCAGGGAGAGGAGCCCAATGGGCTGGGGCCCCTGAAAGCACACACCGCTGGCCAGACCTCACGGTCAGGGCTGCCCGCTGCCTCTAGAGTCATGGGTGGCCTATGGAAAGGGCAGCCTGACTGGACACTGTTTGGCTTGGGCTGTGCTTACCGCTTTCTCTGAATGTCGTGCAAGCGAGACGTCTCTGTGGCCCGAACAGGCCTGCCTGCTCCCAGCACAGAGCTGGCTGTTGAATGGCGGAGGCAGGACATGTGCTCACCTCTCTTCGGAGAGAACTGGAAAGTGGTTCCCGGGCAGCCAACTTGCTCGGAAGTGTTCGGTTTGGGGGACCCTCGGATCTATCATCTCATTATGGCCTGGCCAAGTTTCATCACATTCTCCCCCACTCAGGGGACCGGAGCCCCATGATGAGTTCGTGCAGTCGCCAGGCCTGAAGTAGGACAGTGTTCGGCTGGTCTGCACCCCCTGTTGGAGGGAATCCCGCCATGTGATGTCTCTCTGGCTCCAGAACCCCAGATATATATATATAGCTTTTCACAAAAAAACGGGTTTGCCCTTTTTCTTCCCCTTTGAAAGTATTTTTAAAATGTGACTGCCCTCTGGTGGCTAACATTGCATATGTAAATGCCCCAGGCCCTTCAAAGAAGACCCGGTAAGTGATTTGGGGTCACCGGAATGAGTTGCTGGATCCGATTACTGAGTTTGTTTGGGATTAGGGTGGAGGACTGGGAGGTAATGCCTCTTTTCTGTGGTTGGTGGCACAAAAAACCAGACTTTAGGTCCTTAATTATATCTGGATCATTCTGGCTATAAGCCTCATGAGGGCTTTAGGCCCAGCAGAGTGTCTGGCACACGGTAAGGGCTCAGAAATATGTTCTGAATGAATGGAATTGCACGCCTGCCTCAGAGGGAGCAACCACAACCTCATTCATTTTTCTTATTTTGCTGCATCTTCAGAGATGATGAAAAGGCATTTGAAAAATTCACCATCTATTACTTACTAGTTTTAAAAAACTCAATAAAACCAGAATAGAATAGCTTACTTGACATGATAAATCAGTCAATCTGAATTTAGGCTTAAAGGTAAAGCCCTGTTAATGGAAGAATTTCCACTCAACTCAGGAACACAGCAGTCTGTTCTTTCGGGCAGAATGCAATTTCCAATGGTGGCCATGATGGTGTCTCCCATCCCGCACTCTCTTCTTAGGGTGTAATCCTGACAATCCACGCCCGGGTGGACAGTCAATGTCCCTTTCCCTGGACGCTGTGGGTGGACTTCTGTGACTGTTTTAAATGAGGCAATATGATGGAAGTGATACTTTGTGACTTTTAGGGTTAGATCATAACAATGCTATACACTTCTGCCTTACTCTGTTGAGAGGTTTACTGTTAAAAACCAGCCACTTGCCAAAACTGATTTGGCTCAGTGGATAGAGCGTCTGACTCCAGACTGAAGGGTCCCAGGTTCGATTCCGGTCAAGGGCATGTACTTTGGTTGTGGGCACATCTGCAGTTAGGGGGGCGTGCAGGAGGCAGCTGATTGATGTCTCTTTTTCATCCGTGTTTCTAACTTTCTCTCCCTTCCTCTCTGTAAAAAATCAATAAAATATATTTTAAAAAAACAACAACAACAACAAAAAACAGCCACCTGGTGGGAAGAAACCCAAATTAGCGACCATGGAGAGACCACTCAGAGGGGCCATGTGTAAATGCTTTAACCATAGACTCTGGCCAAACAGCCAACAGAAACTGCCTGACACGTGAGTGAAGACATCTGATGATGCTGCCCTCCAGCCTTTGAATTTTCCCAACTGGAGGCTCCAGAGAGTAACGAGCAAAGATAAGCCATGTCGCCTGTGCCCTGTCCAGATTCCTCACCCTTAGAATCTGCGATTGTTC
Organism: Lasiurus borealis; assembly: GCA_004026805.1. Classification (NCBI taxonomy): domain Eukaryota; kingdom Metazoa; phylum Chordata; class Mammalia; order Chiroptera; family Vespertilionidae; genus Lasiurus; species Lasiurus borealis. The sequence goes on along the minus strand of PVJN01020919.1, from coordinate 8,560 downwards.
GATGCCAGTTTGGGGATAGTTACCGTAATTACCACATTGCTATTACCATGACAAGATAATACCTCATGAGAAAATATTAAAAGGACCAAAATGATGAGGAAGTAAAGGTATCATTATTTGCATCTGGAATCATTACATATCTGGAAAAGCTAAGAGAATCAACTGAAAAAATGTATTAGAACATTAAGAGAATTCTGCCAAAACCGGTTTGGCCCAGTGGATAGAGCATCAGCCTGCAGATTGAAAGGTCCCAGGTTCAATTCCGGTCAAGGGCACGTACCTTGGTTGTGGGCACATCCCCAGTGGGAGGTGTGCAGGAGGCAGCTGATCGATGTTTCTCTCTCATCATTGTTTCTAACTCTCTATCTCTCTCCCTTCCTCTCTGTAAAAAGTCAATAAACTAAAAAAAAAAAAAAAGAAAAAAAAAAGAACATTAAGAGAATTCAATAAGCAGCTGAGTTCAAAATCCAGTTTCTTTCCACTTTTTAGCATCAATGACCAAAGTTGACTCCCATTATTAAGATTTCTATAACATTGGCTGTTCACAACTAGGATTCTTGTTTAGAGAAATCATCAGTGTTGAGAATACAAACTGGTTGCCAGTTTCGCAAATAAAAATACAAGGTGCCCAGTTAAATTTGAATTTCAGGAAAATAACAAAGGTTTAGTATAACTATGTCCCATGAGTTCTCTTAGTCACAAGGAAGTCAATAAGCTCAGCCCGCACTCAAGGTGAGGGGTTTAGACGAAGAAGAGGATACCAGAAAGCAGAGGTCATTGGAGGCCATCTTTGAGGTCCCCAGCCAAACCCCCTTCATGATTTTCCTGAGAAATCTATTTTATTCCAAATAGATACTGTTGCTCATAGAGAGAGACTGGATATCTCCCCTCAGGCATTTCTTCCTTGCACAATGATTTTACTAGGTGAGCCAAAGGTGTAGAGGTTTTTCATCTACCTAATGTTGACTTGAATGGCTATGTTGTTACCTGCTTCCCAAGTGAATGAGAAAGGAGGAGATAAAAAATGAATTACAGTGTTTGCACTTTATATGTCCAGAGAGTTGTTGAGGTTTGTAAGTCAGTTATAAGTATACTAGAGGCATGGTGCATGAAATTCAGGCACTGAGGTGTGGAGGGTCTCTCAGCCAGGCCTGCGTCCTCTTTCACTCTGGGACCCCTCGGGGGATATCCGCCTGCCAGTTTACACAACAATAATGTAAGCCAGCAGGCGGACATCCCTTTTGCAATCTGGGATCCCTGGCTCCTTACTGCCTACCTGTTTGCTCCTTATAGCTGGGCTCGCTGCTCCTTAGCACTGCCGTGGAGGCGGGAGAGGCTTCCACCACTGCCACTGTGCCCACCAGCCATGACCCGGCTTCTGGCTGAGTGATGCTTCCCCTGTGGGAGTGCCCTGATCCCCAGGGGGCACCTCCTGCATTGAGCGTCTGCCTCCTGGTGGTCAGTGCACATCATAGCGACCGATTGTTCTGGTCATTCCACCGTAATGGTTGCTTAGACTTTTATAACATAGATGTCTGATTGAATTATAATATAGATGTCTGTGAAATGACTTTTGCTTCCTATGAAAGGATGTAAACTGAAGTGGTAAATTAAGCATGTGGTGCATTAATCCTTTTGCTGATAACTAGAAAAGCTAGAAAAATGAAAAATTGTTTGAAGGCATCAGAGAACTTCCAGGCAGCTAGAATTCGAGGACCCAAGATTCCAGAGAGAAGAGAAACTCTAGGAGCTGAGCATAATTTTCCTGAGAAATCTATTTTATTCCAAATAGATAGTGTTGCTCAGAGAGCGAGACTGGATATCTCCCTTCAGGCATTTCTTCCTTGGACAATGATTTTACTAGGTGAGCCAAAGGAAGCTGTGCCCCCTGCCCCCTCTCCCCCCCTCCCTGTGTGTCAGGTGAATTCCCCCATGAGGAATGTGCTGAGATAGAGAAGCTGGAAAGCTGAGTGCAAACTGGTTGGCGATTTGTCGCAATGGGCTAGGAAGAAAAAAATCTGTGATCAAAACCAAGTAAGGATAAGAAACACTGCCCATTTTATCTGGTGAAAACCAGTAGCAATTAAACTAACCCTGCTCTGTGGATCCCGGTCCTTAAATTTGATGTCTTATTTTTATGCAAAGTACTTGTAGATTTTTTTCAGTTTTATTTGTTTGGTTTTATCTGTCTTCTTATTTCTGAAGCCTTTTAGACATATATTACTTAAACATACTCATAATGCCACTTCTTTAAGATTCAAAATTCTCCCAGTGGCTTTTCTAATATACTTATTATATCATCTGTGGTGTTTGAATCTTTGAACCCTATGGAACTTAATTTGCGTATATGAATTGTCTGGCCAGAAATTACTGACTCAGTTTCCCCCAGAAGGTAATTCAGTATTCACCACCTATTACCTGGTTATACAGTTCTTGCTAGAAGTGGGTTTGACAAGGAAGGGCACAAATGGGCCTAGAAGAAAGTCTGGGATCCTGAATATAGTTTGGTGGAATAAAAGATTAATTTATTAATCGGCACCTAAATGGCGAAAGAATATGGACAGTTTCAAAAAAACGGAAATGCATTTTTTAAAAAATTATATTTAGCCACATATTTGTGGAAAAGAAGAGAAAGGACATTTTTAAAATATATACTTTTATTAATTTCAGAGAGAAGGAGAGGGAGCAATAGAAACATCAATGATGAGAATAATTGATCTATACACCCCCTACTGGGAATTAAGCCCACAACCCGGTCACGTGCCTTTACCGGAATTGAACCCAGGACCCTTCAGTCCACAGGCCGATCCTCTAACCATTGAGCAACACCTGCTAGGGGAAAATTTTGAAGGTCATTTAGATAATTTTCAAAAAACTAATTGCTTCCTAATCACATGGTATGAAATTTTTAAAAAATACAAAAAGGCGCACAGTGTAAAATTCTCTTCTTCCCTGCACATTTGTCATATCTATGATCCTGCCATGCAGGAATTTTAAATATTTCAAAAATTACATTTATGGTTCCTGGATTTTTGTCATGTTTCTGACTCTATGATTATTTAAAAGTCAAAACATTAAAACTCCTCCATGCTTTCTTGTACTTTTTAAAATATTGAAATCTCTGATCCTTTGTAACTATCCTGATATAAGGTGTGACTAAGGATTTAATACCCTGTGTTCAATTACCTGTTTGTCCATCACTGATTTTATTTTTTCCATCACCATTTATCCCTTCTATGCCCTCTTCCACATCCACGTCACCCTCCTCATCCCCCACAATCACCACTGTGTCCATGTCCGTAGTTCATTTTCTTTTTAGCTCAATCCCTCCATCCCCCGAGTTGTCTGACTGTCCTCTAAGAGTCTGTCTCTATTTTGCTTGTCTCTACCACGGACTTTAAAGGCCATCTTTTTCATAAATTAAATTCCTGCATATATTAGCATTTGGAGGTAGGCAGGTGAGCTGGTTGGAAAGCAAACCCGTGGAGGGGGAAGAAAAATAACTGGAGTTAGAGAACCTTTCCTTTTTGCTTAACTGACCTAAAGAGTGACTACATCACAACTGTCATCGCATTCACCTCATAGAACCAATGAAGGACACTGAACCACCAAATATGGAAAACCAACATTTTTATTCTGAAAACTATGTATTTGGGCACAAAAATGCAATACATAGCAGAAACCATTATCCGATCAACAGTGACATTATCTCAGCTAAGAACACAGACATTAAGTTACCAAGAAATGCCAAGAGGAAACAAAGTCCTTTTAAATGTATATATTTTATTTTTTCCATCATCATTTATCCCCCCCATATATTTTGTTACTCTTAAGGTGTTGTTAATCTTAAAAGTCCTATTTAATTTACTTTGTTCGGGGCACAAAATTTATTTGGCTCTGGTCACAGTTCCATCATTTCTACTTCCTTTGTGAGTTCAGCTTCAATGGTAGCCTAAAGGAAGAAAGAAACACCTAAAACACTAGAAAGAAAGACATAAAACAGGTGCTCCAACTTCTACCCCTATTTAAAATAAGGGAAATACAAAAACCCCATTAAAACAAAAATGATTATAAATATTCAATATGCCTTTAGACATTCCCTTTTACATCTCTCCTCTTTTCCAAACCCGCCAAGTTTTCAGACTCCTGATTCTAATCAACATCTAAAGAGGGGAAAAAGCCTTAGAGAGATGATTTAGTATGACAGGGGAGTAGATTTTCCTGACCTTTACTCCTTAAACAACGTACTTCTGTAATTGCAACTTTCTGTAACAGCAACCTTCGTGGTCTCCTACAGAACCCACCACTTTATACTAAAGGCCCTTTACATCATAAACCCATTGGCCTTCTTCAGTCCTATTTTCCACTGAAAACTCCAGGCAGCTGGACCTCATCATTTCCCTAATTTGGAAAAGCCCTCCATTTTTTGGCTCTTGAGCATTGGCCGATTCCTTTTGCTAGAAGATTCTGTGTCTCATTCACCCACCCCTTCCACCGAAGACAATCTAAGCAAGAATTTGAAAGACATAAAAGTCCATTATGTATTCTTTTTGTGGAAAACATATATACATATGCCAAAAGTATTAAAAGATGCCTGAGAATGATACACAGCAACTTTGGGTCTATGGTTTAGCTTTGAGGATGAAGGGAGCGTTAGCTATATCAGCATTTATTTTATTTCTTTTTTAAAAGCTAAAGAAAAAAATGGAACTTACTAATTCTCGCTTTGCTTCTTCAATTTTCACCTGAGCAAGAGATGGATCCTTTTAAAGGAAAATAAAACAGGGAAAGGTTATATTACCTCAATTAGGGCCTTTTAAGGGGGAAAAAATGCAATGATCCTTTCAAAAGTCAAAAATCTTACAGAGGGTATACCCAGTGAAATTCAGCTTGAACTTTAAATCCTTAAGCATGGATTCGCTATTTTCATGATTATTTAGTGCTAAAAAGACATCTTCTTTTTTTTATTCATAAAAATGATTACCGGCATTAAATCTAAATAGGACTCCAATTTTTTCTTCAAAGGAATAGTCTGTTGTTTTAGTTCTGCCAGTTTCTAGGGATGAAAAACAAACAAAAGAGTCATAGAGTAATAAAGATATTCACAATTAAATACTGCTCATTTCTGAAGTAAAACGTAGTAAAGCATTAACATTTAGGAATTTAAAGAGTTTCAAAGATAGCCGAAATGGGTTTGGCTCAATGGATAGAGCGTTGGCTTGTGGACTGAAAAGTCCCAGGTTTGATTCCGGTCAAGGGCATCTATCCTGGTTGCGGGCACATCCCCAGTAGGGGATATGCAGGAGGTGGCTGATAGATGTCTCTCATCCATGTTTCTAACTCTCTATCCCTCTCCCTTCCTCTGTAAAAAATCAATAAAATATATTTAAAAAAAAAAAGATAAACAGATAAACTCACTTCTAATGGAAACATTAGAAGTCTTTAAAGATGCTTAAAATAGAAAAATTTTACTCCCATTTATTAAAAATAGGATTTAAGTATGCTGCCTAGGAACCCAAAATAACGTGATTAAGAGGGACTGAAATGTAAGGGAACAATTAGAATCTCAAGTACATATTTATGAATTGTCAACTTTAAATTCCCAAAATCAAAGTAGTATAATAAAAACCTTAAGAATAACGAAGTATATAGGGGGGATAAATGGTGATGAAAAAACAATGAAATAATCTTATATAATAAAAGGCTAGCCACCATAAGCTAATGACTGGAACGACCAGAGACCAGAACCACCACGGCCATTCACCGGGCTGGCTCTGTCCCCAAGCAAGTGGTTAGGGGCGATCAGATAAGCAGGCAGAGTGGTTAGGGGTGATCAGGCAGGCAGACCAGTGGTTAGGGTAATCAGGCAGGCAGGCAAGTGCTTAGGGTAGGCAGGCCAGCAGTTAGGGGTGATCAGCTAGGCAGATAGCCCCTTGCCAGGCTGGCCCTGCCCCCAAGCAAGTGGTCAGTGGAGATCAGGCAGGCAGGCAGAGTGGTTATGGGCAATCAGGCAGGTAGACCAGTGATTAGGGGTGATCAAGTAGGCAGGCAAGTGGTCAGGGGTGATCAGGTAGGCAGAGGACCCCTCACAGGGCTGGCCCCAACCCCCAGCAAAAAAGAGGGAGGCCCAGGCCACTGGCTGCGACTCTGTGGCAGGTGTGCGGCTGGCCAGCGATCACCCCGCAGAGTGAAGCCCACACCAGCCAAGCCACTGCACCCCATGCCTGTCGCCTGTGGAGGGAGGCCGCCAGTGGCAGGCGCGAGGATGGGGGCAGTGCTGCACAGGTGGCATGCAGTGGCAGTGGCTGGGATGGGGCCAGCTGCTTGCAGCTGGGGGAAGGAAAACCCCGATAGGCCCTGATCTGAGGCCAGGCCTAGGGATCCTACCACAGGGCTCCCGGATTATGAGAGGGTGTAGACCGGGCTGAGAGCCCCCTCCACCCCTGAGTGCACTAATTTTCATTGGACCTCTAGTGTGTGTGTGTGTATGTATGTGTGTTTTTTCTTAGAGCCCTAGCCGGTTTTGCTCAGTGGTTAGAGTATTGGCTGGACACTGATGAGTCTTAGGTTCAAGTCTGATTGAGGGCATGTACCTCAGTTGCAGACTTAATTCCCGGCCACAGTGGGGGCATGTTCGAGAGGCCAATCAGTCGATGTGTCTCTCTCACGGCAATGTTTCTCTCTCTCTGTTCCTCCCCCTCCCTCCCACTTTCTCTAAAAAAAATCAATTGGAAAAAATATCCCAGGTAAGGATTAACAAACAAACAAACAAAACACACAGAGTAATAAAATAACTCAAAGTCCTTATTATTTTCTTTCCCCACCAAAACAGATAAAATCTTTATAGAACCTAAAAACCTAGAATTACATTCTGCAGTTCTGGGGCCTGTGTTTTTACCGTACTTTGAAAGAGAAGAAGGAGGAAGACCTAGCTGGTTAGCACACAGTTCCTCAATAAATTTGTTTAATAAATAAATCAATAGTGTATAACTGACTCCAGCAAAGAGTTTCTAGCATACAGTAATAAAGAAAACTAAACAAATGTGAGGATATATACAGCTAAACAAGGAATAAAGATATGAATACTAATGAACATCAAGTACAGCGATAAAGGAAAAGAAATCAGGTTAACAGTGAATAAAGCTCTGTAAAAAGAAATAAGTAAACAAGCAGATTGTGCACTAAGATTTTTTTTTTAAATTTATTTTATTGATTTTTTACAGAAAGGAAGGGAGAAGGATAGAGAGCTAGAAACATTGATCAGCTGCCTCCTGCATACCCCCTACTGGGGATGTACCTGCAACCAAGGTACATGCCCTTGACCGGAATCGAACCTGAGATCTTTCAGTCCGCAGGCTGACACTCTATCCACTGAGCCAAACCGGTTTTGGCAAGTGCACTAAGATTTTAAAGAAAGTTAAACTGGGTTAAATTAAACTCACCTCTGAAAGTTCTACTAGTGACTGATGAGACAGAGAAGCCTCCATGCCTCTGGCTGAAAGTTTCTCCTACGGTTACAAAAAAAGGGGGATTCAGTTAAGAAAATTATTTTCAAAGTGATCATCATTAAATGTTTTCAACACATAACCCCGTAAAGAGAAGCTACACATCACAGATGAAACATGTATCTAAACACTTTTACGCTGCATGTCAATCTTTCCAGAGCCACACATTTGTGATAGTGTGGGCACAGGGCTTCTTAAGATCCTGAGCTTCGGGGCCTGGCTGCCTGCGTGGGAATCTGGATCTACTGAAAAGCAGCTACGAAACCTTGGGCAGTTACCCATCTTCTCTGTAAAAAAGAGCTGGTAATACTGCCCAGTTGTGAAGATGGTCAAAAAGAAGTGTGAAGAGACCTAACATTACTCAGTCCTTCATACATACCTCCAAAGCTCTGATTTCAAACCTGGACTCCTCTGACTTTGCTTTCAGGAAGTCCATGTTCTGGAGACGGTTGTTAACTTTGGCCCTTTCTGTAGATAGCTGTAACTCTGCCTTCTTGAGATCCCTTTAAAAAGAAAAATTGAAACATTTTTTTTCTCCTCAGTGAAATTATTATTTTTAAGAAAAGCTCTATTACTTTTTGGATTCAACTCTGAATTCAACAAGAATATGTAACATAGTTGCTGGACTTTCTACCATAAAATTTATATCCCAGACTAATTAACAAGAATTCTTTTAGGTCATCCTCCCCTTGATGTTGTCATCTGGGGTTCTTCCTCAAGGAATATGAAAAAATTTTAAGGTTAACTTATGCCAATGATTCTTCAAGAAAGTAAATCGCTGCTTAAAAAAGTGACTAAAAATCCCATAAAGCTGCCTAGTTGGCATGGCTCAGTGGCTGAGCATCGACCTATGAACCAGGATTCACGGTTCAATTCCCTGGTTCAGAGCTCGATGCCCAGGTTGCGGGCATGATTCCCAGTGGGGATCAATGATTCTCTCTCATCAGTGATGTTTCTCTCTCTCTCTCTCTCTCTCTCTCTCTCTCCTTTCCTCCCTCCCTCCCTCCCTCCCTCTCTTTTCCTCTCTGAAATCAATAAAAATATATTTTAAAAAT
>PVJN01020918.1:9776-35435 GCA_004026805.1 Lasiurus borealis | reverse complement strand
GAATATAAATGCCTATTTCAGTGGTGAAACAAGACTACAGTTAGAAAAATGTTCAGTTGAGAGCAGAGAAAGGCAGAATAGCAAATTTCTTATTATTTAAATACTAGAAGCCTAATGCATGAAAATTGTGCAGTTTGGGGGGTGAGCTGAGGGGGTCCTTCAGCCCAGCCTGTGCCCTCTCACAGTCCGGGAGCCATCAATCGGACATCCTCAGTGCTACTGTGGAGGTGGGAGACTCCCGCCATTGCCACTGGGCTCACCAGCCATGACCCTGCCTTCTGGCTGAGTGGCACTCCTGTGTTGAGTGTCTGCCCCCTGGTGGTCAGTGTGCATCACAGCAATCCATTGTTCCACTGATTTGCATGTTAGCCTTTTATTATATAGGATGGTAGTGATGTGACCTTTAGCAATAGCAAAAATATTTGAATTAAGTGGATAAACAGAAATTAATGTTTGGTGTCTGCAATTCATCAAGTCTAAGGATTAAATCTACTAGTATTTATTTTTCTATCCCTTTTAAAGAGGGAATAAGAACAGAGTGGGCTTAATACGTTATTCCAGGGGGTGGATGAAGTTTCGATATTTCAAAGAGTTCTTGAGACCCTTATGAATAAAGTATCTTTAAGGTTTAAAAAAAATACCCAGGAAACCAAATTGCAAAAAGAATAATGTTTTTAATTACAAACCAAGTTTACATATTGTTAAATGGTTATTAAAAGCTCAGTTGTAAGCACTCCTAATAGCACTAGCACAACTTCTCACGAGCCAAATTACAGCTCTGCTCCGTCCCTGTTAATTCCTCATAGGCTGGAGCAGCACAATTATTTCATATCACATTTATGGAGAACATGGACCGATTGACATAAAGTGTAACTGTTTACCCTTAAACATTCCACACAGAGACACTGCCAAGACAATGCATGTGCTGGCACTGGAAAATGTCAAAGGTCTGAACGCCGTGCACTGCACCCTGAGTGCTGGTTGTACACTACCTAAGAGGATCAAATGGAACACAGTATGGGAGTCTTTAACACTGTGATATATACCATACATGTATTATAAAGTACCATTTAATTGGGAATAAATTTTCCATCATTGCAAGTCATAAATACAACTTTGAAAGGAAAACTGCCAGTTTTTACCTGGACTTCTAAATATTTGTGAATCTGAGACTAACTGGGCCCACCCAAACTCAGGGCAAAGGTAAATGTTTCTGTACTGTTTTCATAAAGAATTTTTTTGTCAGTTTGGCCCTCACCTACTACAGCCAGACCTACTGCAGCTGAAGGTGTCATTCTTCTCTATCTTCTCAGAGGAACAGGATGGACACGAGGAGGAACAGTTAGGGAAATTTGTCTTTCATGATACTGAGCAGCTAAGATAAAGGTATGGTCAATGAAACGGTAATTCACCCTTAGTGACTTATAAAAGACAATCTCTCCAGTCTGTACTTTTGACTGTGCAAAGTATCAGCAATAACGCCTTTAGTGTTCAAATGAACAGAGAACATCAATCCACCATATCTTTAGAAGGAAAGCCCCCACCTCCCAAAGAAGTCATTCAATGCCATTCCCATTACTGTCCTCACCAAGTCAACAGCTATAAACAACTTGATTATTTATCTGTATCACACAAATGTGATCTGATTTGAGATAATCACATAGTCTCGGTCTCCACGTGTAAAATGTTGCAAGTGGCTGATGAGCAGCAGCTTCATGCTGAAGGGACCCATTTCCTCTGATTCCAGAGATCCGCCATCTGGTCTCAAAAAGTTTTTCCCTCTGAGGGAATGGCTGAAGAGAACTGTGCAACCACAGTGAAACCCTACTGACTTGCTGAGAGCGCGCTTTGCATTGATTAGTTCCACGGCTCCGAGGCTGCCTTCCTGGGCACACTTCGGGAAAACGTGATGGTGCTGGGAGGAGGTGGCTCTTAGGAATACAACAGATGCTTCTTCTTCTCCTTTCAAGTCTTTTCTCCTTACCCCAAAGTCTCATGAGAACTTCAGTTTATACATGCTACCATCTTTCTCCATCACCACCCTCCCGGAGGAGGGAGTGAAGGCTTTACAACTACATGTGCTTGAGAGTAAGTATCAAGAAAGCTCTGTGTATTAACATAAAAGTGATTAAAATCAGGACTCCCAAGAAAATCCTGTAAGTGTTCAATCTCTGAGGAAAATCTTTTAAGTGATTTTCGAGGTGATTAGTAACCACCACCTACAGGTGAGTTTTGCTATTTGTCCATTTATCACCTTTATGTCTTTTAACCCCTCTTAACTTCCACTGAGAAAGGTAAAGTAGAAATAAATTGAAAGAATTCTAAACCTGACAAAGGTGGCGGTCTCACAATTCTACATTTAATATGGATAAAACCACTCTAGTTGAGGTTTTACTTTTTTATAATTAAAATAATTGAAAGGGTATGCACAAGGATTTCTCAGCCTTTTAAAATCTATTATCTTTTAATAAGCAGATCTGCATACCCATTGTGTACTGTTATGAAAGGTATTGCATTTTCCAATTCTTTTTGAACATATGGCCTAGTTAAGAACCATGCATAGAGATTTCTCTCTCAAAAGGATAAAATAAGCTGGCTCTTCAGCAGTTCAAGAGTTTAGCGTTAAAATGACAGCAGCAAATAGTCAGCTTTTCAAAGATCCAGTTCCCAGGTAAGGAGGTCAGGAAGAAAAATCCATCTTTCATACATATGTGAAAGTCTTTCCCAACAAACACTTGAATCCTAAATGCAGTCTGTGCAACAGCACATACTTTTGGCTATGTTCACACAGTAAACCATAGAAACACACTGGTTCTGATGGCTACCTGGATCAGACTGATCCAGGGTCTACTTAGTATAGTCATCGGCGGCTTCTTCAGTCAGGACTTTAGAGGTGCTTACCGTGTGCCCACAATCCAGGAAGGACATGCCCAAAGCAATCAGACATTGCCAAATCTGAAAGAAAACAGAGGCATCATTCACCAACCTCTCTGAGGAGCTCTCTTACCCACTGTGACTGCTCAAAACAGGGCTCCTCATGCAAACCTACTCTCTTCCGTGAACATCCAGCTTTGTCTATCTTCTATCACTATGTCACTCTCCAACCTCACAACCCCTTCAAAACATTCTGGAATCTCCTTTGGCCAGGTTTTTCCACACTAGTGACAATGCTGAGCTCCCTCTCTGCTCCTACTGCTTGGTGCTTGCAGTTTTGTTTCTTTTATCAGACCTGGAGTTCCCTAAAGACCACTTTTCTTCATGAGGAGGGGCATGAGTGACAGACTAATACAACTGAATAGTCTCAGAAACTGCTCTATGAAGCGTATGTTTTGGAGCTAAATCACGGTAACCCATTCTAGCCTTAAAAAAAAAAAACAACAGTCTTCAACAATCTCAAAAGTCTCAGGCTGCCTGAGGACAACTGGGCACCTTCATGACCAATTTGCATGAAGGAAGGATTCCTTTACCTTCTACAGCAAATTTTAAAAACCATTACTGTCAAGAACATATTCAGCTGCTTGGATTTCCTTAGAGCAGTGGTTCTCAACCTTCCTAAGGCCGTGACCCTTGCATACAGTTCCTCATGTGGTGGTGACCCCCAACCAGGAAATTTTGCTACTGTTATGCATCGTTATGTAAATATCGCATTTTCCGATGGTCTTAGGCGACCCCTGTGAAGGGGTCGAGACCCACAGGTTGAGAACCGCTGCCTTAGACTAAAGTCCCTATAATATATATAGGGTCAGCATGATTTTAATGTGCCTAAGGCTTACAGGAGAGCAAAAGAAAGGAGATGTATCAATTCAGGACATCGGTTTTTCAACATTCACTAAAGTGATTTTTCTCAATCAAGTACCTAACCTGTGGCAGTCACTGTCATGGGAACTAGGTTAACTGTTACAAAAATCAGAGTGGATTTCCAGCCTTCATTCTTAACCATTCTCTTCAGCAGATATGGTATAAATTATGCCGTCCCTGATCCTCAACCCTTGTGTATTTCAGAGAAACCTGTATAGAACAGGGTGGTAGATTTGATGTTGCTGCTATAGTCATTAATATAAATAAGGCTACAGAAGATTTGGAAAATAAAGAAAAGAACATATCTATACTTTCATTATCTTAAAACAAGTGCTATTACCATTTTTATATAAATGACTCCAGAATTTTGAAAAATGTTTTATCTGGGTACATATAATTCTGCATCCCTTTTCTATATGGTTTTATAACCATCACTTTTTAATATTTCTAAAAGAATTCAATGTGAGACATAACTTTTTATTTATTTCCTTACTAGACAGCTAGTAAGTAGCAGAGCTGAGCAGGGCTATGAACCCACATGATCCACCCCAAAGCTCTGAAATCACACCGCACAGCCCCTTTCTCCAGCCCCACCCTGTTCCACTCTGCTTTCCAGACTGATCCTCTTTGCTTAGTTCTTACACTCTCCTGTTCAGAATGATTAAGAATGGAAACTAAACAGAAGTGACAGAAATAGAAAGATAATAGCTTTAGGAACCAAATTTTATGATTAAAAATAGTGTTTAGCCAAGACCGGTTTGGCTCAGTGGATGGAATGTCAGCTTGCGGACTGAAAGGTTCCAGGTTCAATTCCAGTCAAGGGCATGTAAGTTGGTTGCGGGCACATCCCCCATGGGGGGTGTGCAAGAGGCAGTTGATCGATGTTTCTAGCTCTCTGTCCCTCTCCCTTCCTCTCTGTAAAAAAATCAATAAAATGTATTTTTTTAAAAAAAATAGTGTTTAACCAAAACAATATGCATGTGTGTGTGTGTGTGTGTGTGTGTGTGTGTGTGTGTGTGTTAACCATAGCTGATTTAACAATTTCATGTAAATTATCTCAATAACCTAAAGACAGATTGCTAGGTGCTCCTTTGGATGCTTCCTGGATATTAGTCAGCCCCATGCTGCCAACCCATTACCTATACCCCTGCCCCCTCCCAACTGTACTTACCAAGTAAAACACGAAGCTCAGATAAGCCACACTGACCACAGCAGCCACCACATACAGAACCACATGCCCAAGACTCTGGACATAAATCACGACAAAGTACATGTTGATAGCACAGATGACAAAGACCAAGATCCCGCCTGCAACCTTCCAGCCCCTGCAAAAGAATCAGCACCGTCACTGGTGAAACAGCCCAACCTGTCCACAGCAGAGCAGGGCGCTGCGTCTTGCGGGGCAGACAGGGCAGGGGTAAGCAGCATTTCAAAACAGGTGTGCTCCCCGTCGTGAGAGCATGCCCTCATCTTTCCCGTCCTCTCAGCTTCCCCCACAGGCGTGCATCTCCTACCTCTAAGGGACCCCAAGAGACCTGCAACCTGGGGAGCAATGGGCAATGGCAGCTCCTCCCAGACAAACCCCCTATACCTGTCTCCAAGGCCCCCTTTTCTCTGACTTCTAGTGAGTCAGAGCCACCCTGCCTGGGTTCTCTCCATCCTAAGCCCTTCCTTGTTTCACTGTCCCCAGCTTTAATAAATAAAGGTACTCTCAAAAAAAAAAATTACCCCAGATTTGGCTTAATAAGCCAAAATTAGACAAAGATAGAGATAAAAAAAAAAAATACTACAAAATAACATCTATTATTCAAGTCCCTAAAAATGCAACAAGTCATGAGTGTCCCTAGAGATCCAACAAGTAATTTCAACTACTCTCATATCTGATAAAGATGTATATGTAAGATATTAGCTTATACTGTTCTTAATCAGGTCATTAACATGGAATTAAGTCACTTTATACTTCCACCCTGGCCAGTGTGGCTCAATTGGTTGGGCATCGTCCTGTGCACTGAAAAATGGCTGCTTTAATTCCTGGTCTGGGCACATGCCTGGATTATAGGCTCCATCCCCAGTAGGGGGTGTGCAGGAAGCAGCTAATTGATGTTATACTCTCACATCTATGTTTCTCTCTCTCTCTCTCTTTTCCTCTAAAATTCATAAAAAGTATTTATAAAAAAGATGCTTTAGCCCTGGCTGGTGTGCTTGGTGGTATCAGCCCATGCATCAAAGGGTTGGGGTTCGATTCCTGGTCAAAGGCACATACCTGAGTTGCAGGTTCGATCCCCACCCCCAGTCAGAGCATGAAGGAGGCAACCAATCTATGTGTCTCTTTCATATCCATGTTTCTCTCTCCCCTTCACTCCCTCCCTTCCACTCTCTCTAAAAATCAATGGAAAAAATATCCTCAGGTGAGGACTAACAAAAAAGTAAATAAAAAGATGCTTTATATTTTGGTGGCTGAAGCTAGAGTTAAAACTCTAGCCCTAGCTGGTTTGGCTCAGTGGATAGAGCATTGGTCTGCAGACTTAAGGGTCCTGGATTCGATTCCAGTCAAGGGCACATGCCCATGTTGCGGGCTCAATCCCCAGTAGGGGATGTGCAGGAGGCAGCCAATCAATGATTCACTCTCATCATTGATGTTTCTCTCTCTCTCTCTCTCTCTCTCTCTCCCTCTCTGCCTTCCTCCATCCTCCCTCCGTCCCTCCCTTCCTCTTCTAAGCCAATGATTGAGGACTTAGTGGTTCTCAACCTTTCTAATGCTGCAACCCTTTAATACAGTTCCTCATGTTGTGGTGACCCCCAACCATAAAATTATTTTCATTGCTACTTCATAACTGTAACTTTGCTACTGTTATGAATCGTAATGTAAATATCTGTGTTTTCCAATGGTCTTAGGCTCATCGCAACCCACAGATTGAGAACCGCTGGAGGAGGTAGTGCTAGCAACCACTTCCCCAGTCCCTATGACTGGCCTGCTTAAAGAAGATACCCTTCCCCCACACAGCTTTGGGGAACTGAGAGAAGCACACTCACATTCCATTGGCAAAGTCACTCATTACTGGCCGCAAGCTCGTAAACGTGAGGATGGGTATGAGAGCAAAGGGAAGCTGGAAAAGAAAAATGTAAGATCAGATAGGGCTATTGGGGGGTCCCTGTATCAACCCAGAGAGTAGTACTAATAGTGAAAGGGAAACACAGACCCTGTCTCATCTACTCTATGAAAAATTATTCCTATCATCCCAAATGCTCAAGCATTATGTTGAAATCTGCCAAGCTGTCATTAACCTAACATCAATTATGATCATAAGGTTCTTAAAAAAAATTTGTTTCTACCTTGTCTTAACCTGCTTAGGACCTAGCAGTGTCCTATATGTCATTTAATACGTTCTTGGCTTAATCAATAATAATTTTGTATCCTATAAGCAATTATAATTCCCATTCAATAGACTTAAAAAGAAAAAAAGTAATTTCTAAAAGCCTTCTAGATACCAGGGATTTCATACACATTTACTACAGACCAAGACCATGCGTCTCTCTTCCTCTAAATTTTTCCTAGCTCTTGGCACAAGGCTTGGTACCTCGGGCAGTCCACAATGCTACCTCACCTGTAAGCTCTGCAGAACATTGAGGAAGTCATTCATCCCAGTTAGATGTTCTACATCTTGGAAGACCGCAACCAGCAGAGTCGGAATAATGGCAATTGAGCGGGTCAGAATCACTCGGGCAAAGCGTGACCATCTTAGGTTCAGGAATCCCTGGAAGAAAACACAGCAATAGGATGAGGGTCTGGAACAGGAGACTAACAAGTTTTGGAGAGATTCAGGAAGACCTTAAAAGCATGGGATTAGTAAGTAACAAAAGGCCAATTTCCCCTTCCTCTGGTCCAGCAGTCGCCAACCTGTGGTCCGAGGGGTCTGAAAGGCTGGCGACTGCTGCTCTAGTCTATACCAGTCAAAGCAGCACCTACCTCCATGACAAACTGGCCAGAATAGGTTCCTGTCATGGTGGAGCTCTGCCCTGCGGCCAGGATCCCCACAGCCCAGATGTAGAGTGCAGCAGGCCCGAAGTAACATCCCAGCACAATACCCTGGGGGGAAGAGGCAAGGGAGAAGCAGATGTGTGTCAGTGAACTGCTTAGACAATACTCGAAACAGCATGTCTCTCTTCTTGGCTATGCACCCAGCGAAACCAAGGGCTGTGCAGGGTACTGTCCCAGAAGCTCAACTCTTGTCCTAACTTCATTCTAAAGCTTTCAACCTAAATTTTGCTGGGTGGTCCTTCATTTCTTAGCCTAGTCCTTCCTCTTCTGCAACCTCCTAAAGCCTTCATCCTCAACCTATACCTGAAATACTAAGATTAAAAAAAAAAAGTCTACACTGTATTTCCCAAATTATACTGCTTAACTCACTGTTTTAGAAGATAATAGAAGTGAAAAGAAAATTCAAATAAATTCGGGAAATGCTATATACGTAAACATTCTACCCCTGGAGGTTCACAATGTAACCGATATAAAAGGGACTGAGCCCCACAAAGACCACTTTACTAGGTACACTTTATCCTATTGTCCAGTTAACATCGATAGAACACACTACTAGCAGCACGAGTTTGGGAACTGCTGAAACAATTCATTTTTTTAGCTGACCCTTTATTTTTTCTATGTAATCCAGAATGCTTGCCTAGCATATGGACCTCTGAAATAAATGACACTCCCCAGGGAGATATGCTTAGCTCTGACTCGAACCTACAGAAAAGACCAGCTACTAGGCCAAGAATATTGACTCAGGGGCAAAGAACACGAATCTGAATTGTTTACCCCTTTGAAGATGTCCACAGCCAGTGTTGAGTTATCATCAGGAATAAGGCCAGTATGGGGACTGCTGCTATTTTTACAGACTTCAATCTGGAAAAGAAAGCAGTTTAGGAGCAACTTTTATTTTCGAGGCATGGGCAGAGAAGAAGAGCTCTCCGCAGATCTCACACAAGTCACCTGTGCGACACATCCTGGAGGCAAGACAGGATGCTGCCGGCTGTGATGGGCAGACACGGGGCAAGTATCACTTCTGCTCTTCCTCCATAATCTTTCTGCACCCCCACGTCACCAACAAGATTTACTGAGTTAGAGTGTGCACTGTTGGGTCATTTTGAATGAGAGGAAGGAAGGACCCTTAGGAAGGTTTCTAATATGAGAGGACACCTGGAACAGGGAGTCCTGAGTCCAAGCAGAGCCAGGCATCTGAGGTTCTATACATGGGAAGCAAAGTGGTGATCACAACTGGATAGGCAACCAGGAACTGAGAAGATAGAATTCAAAATAACTAAAGTATGTCCTAGCAACAGTTTGTTTTGTTTGTTGCCTCCTCCCAACCTGTCCTCAATCACCAAATGGCAGGACTGGCAAGCAGACTGGCAGTTGATCAGCAAGAGACAAAAGGCTAAAGAAATGTGAAACTACTAACAAAACAGCACGAGGCAATCTTTAGTCTGGGCGATCTCCCTTCTGAGCCAAAAGCAGGGGGAAAGGAGTGTAGGCTTTCAGCCCCAGGCTGCACACCCTGACTAGTGCTGTGACTTAGGGGACAGTATTGAGGCCACAGACCTACTGTCATAGATCCAAGTCGTTGTCATAGCTCTCCTCCCTACCCTCCATTCCGGCCTTCACATTACCCTCCCATTCACCACCACTCCTGACCCTGGCTTACTCACCACCTGCTGGTTGGTTTTCTCAAAAAATGCTTCGGCAAAGACGGAGACGACAAACACATTGATGATGAAGGAAACAAAGAGAGCAATGCAGGATTCAATGAAAAAGTACTTATTGGCTTCTCGAACTTCCTGCTTTTTGGCTCGGTTTACCTGTCTGGACTGCAGAGAAAACAGCATAGTCATTTTTTAAAAACTATTTGGAACAAGTTTCCTTGTAATATTTCATGAGTTTAGAGACAACGGAAAGATTTAGAGGGCAACAATTGCCCAGGTGAAATGTGAATCGCTTACATCCGTGTTCACAAAGAACTTCGTGACCCTTGGATGACACTGCACATTCCTCAAATAGGTAATAGAAACTAAGTGATTACTGAGCTCTGTCACTGTGGCTGGAAAAACCCAACACACAAGCAAAAAAACCCAAGCTGTCCTAACAAGTGCATTACCTTAATTATAAAGGTCTCTGAAATTTCCCAGAAAACTGTTGTGTAAGACTGACGGGTAAAAGGTTAGTGGGACTCTTGACTCCTGACCTCCTCAAGGCCACTCAGGGCTTTGAGATTAAAACACCAGAGACCTGGTGTACTTTCAAACCTTTTATGAACAACTTTAGTTCTAGTCTCTGTGGGGTCAGTTATCTCTGGTCATAAAACAGAGTCCAAGTGTGGAGTTTGTCAGAGTTTAACCACTGAAAAATACCTTGCTCTTTCAAGTTCTAACAGTTGTATTAGGCACTAAGTATTATGTGCCTCTTGCAACTAAAGGAAAACATCTCATGACTTATCTAGGAGGCCAGTGAGGGAAAGGCCTTGCTCACCTTGACTAAGGCAGAATGCAGGTACATGTTGTGTGGCATGATGACAGCTCCCACGATGCCCACAGCCTGCTGGATCTGTGGGGTGCCGCAGCCTGAGCAGGATGGCAGGAACATGCCCTTGAGTACCTCACTCTGGCTGGGTCTCACTGTAATATACTACATACCAACATAACAACTATTAGCTTTTACTGGAATATGAGACCGAGGGAATAACAGTCCTAGGAAACACTCAGCATCCTTTCCTTATAACCCCTTCTTCTTCACAACTACCTAGAATAACGAGGAATACAGAACCATCGAAAACCAAGCAGCATAAGGGGCTGGCTGCCAGAGATCAGAGAATTCAACACCGGGTACCTGGATATTGTACCTCATATTTTAGATACACAAAATAGATATGTAGAGAATGTAATTAATATGCTAAAGAAATGAAATAGCTGAGCCCTAGCCAGTTTGGCTCAGTGGGTAGAGCATTGGCCTGTGGACTGAAGGGTTCCAAGTTCGATTCTGACCAAGTGCATGTACCTCAGTTGCAGGCTCTCAGCCCTGGTCAGAGGCATGTGGGAGGCAACTAATCAATGTGTCTCTCTCACATCAGCGTTTCTGTCTCTCCCTCTCCCTTTCACTCACTCTACAAATCAATGGGAAATGTCCTCAAGTGTCACAATAACTCCTATGAGACAGACCCAAGAATACAGTCAATTCTTAATTATCCACCCTTATGCCTCTGACCAGCTATATTCATCTAAAAATCAGTGTTTGCAACTAGCATAGGCTGACTCATTCATAAAACACTTTTCACACATATTTTTTCCTGGTTCAGCATTTCTCTTGAAAGCTTTAGACCAAGTTGTATACCCTACTCATAGATTAGATATATTTTTAAAAGTCTAGCCAGGACAATAAACAGCTATCAGTTAAACCGAATATAGAAAAGGGCTGTTAAAGCATATAATGGTACTGATTCCTAGGAGTGTCTGGGTTGGAGCACAAACCAGGAAACATCCACCACATCCCTTATAGTTGCAATGCAGAAAAGTTCAAGCTGCAGTTGGTATAAACCAGAATGAGCACTCTATGTTAATAGCCAACAAGCACTCTATAACATCCTTTCTAACCCTGTCCAAAGCTGTTCTATTGTCCAGATGGCCAATTTGGAACCAGGGGGGGTAGTCTGGAAAGTCCTAGAAAATTTGTCATTTATTTTTTTCCCATCACCACTTATTCCCTCTATGCCCTCTTCCACCTCTACCCACCCTCTTGTGATCCTATATAATAATCCTATATAATAAAAGCCTAATATGCAAATCAACTGAACAGCAGAACAACCAGTCACTATGACGTGCACTGACCACCAGAGGGAAGACACTCAACGCAGGAACTGCCCCTAGGCCAACTAAGGCATGTGCCAGTGGGGGGCCCCCCTGATTGCCCCACCAGTCGCCCCACAGATTGGTCCTGATCACCTGCCAGGCCTAGGGACCCTACCTGTGCACGAATTTCATACACTGGGCCTCTAAGTTTTTGACATAGGAGTCCTGCAGACCTTCCTGGGCACTAGTCTTTGCTTTAAATAATATTCCTTCAAAATTGGCCCAAGACTTAACTGGCTTCTTCTTTTTTCCTTTCTGTGTTTACTTTATAAACATTTTTTATTTTATGCTGAATTTACTCCTGGGCCATAAGTTTTATTTCCTCAGTTTCTTCTGGGATATCTATTTTCTTCTGTGTAACTTCCTCTTCTGGTTTAAAAACCACCTGCTTTTTCAGTGAGAATCATCTCAGTGTGGCAGGGAAAGCTCATGTGTGGGATGATCTGTAAATTCTGTGTCACATTTTGGGAGCTTTGTTAACCTAGATGTGCTCAGTGTCCAGAGATTCTACATTTAAATCCTTAAGTTCAACATTGCTCTCTGGCTTTTTAAACACATGGAGCAAATGTTCAGCACTCTTTGCCGAAACCGATTTGGCTCAGTGGATAGAGCTTCGGTCTGCGGACTGAAGGGTCCCAGGTTCGATTCCAGTCAAGGGCATGTATCTTGGTTGCGGGCTGGTCCCCAGTAGGGGGCGTGCAAGAGGCAGCTGATCAATGTTTCTAACTCTCTATTCCTCTAAAAAAAAAAAAAAAAAAAAAGTTCAGCACTCTTTTTTGGGTCACCAACCCTATGTCCAGCCCCACTGTATGGCCTGGGTACAC
Source organism: Lasiurus borealis (assembly GCA_004026805.1). Classification (NCBI taxonomy): domain Eukaryota; kingdom Metazoa; phylum Chordata; class Mammalia; order Chiroptera; family Vespertilionidae; genus Lasiurus; species Lasiurus borealis. The sequence goes on along the minus strand of PVJN01020918.1, from coordinate 22,920 downwards.
TTCCAATTCCTCCAATGTCACGACAGAATACTTTGGAAAGGTGACATCCTTCAGACACTTGATGGGCTTTTCAGGTACGCATACCACAGATGGCCTGGGCAATTTCACCAATGTTCTTAGAGTGAACACAAAGATCTGAACCTCTCAATTTTCATGACTTTGCCTGATTTCTGGGTCAAGTGAATAGCAAACTATTTTCACAGGTCACCTCTGCTACTTACAAGAAGAGGAAGCAACTGTCTTTTTCTTAGTACATGCAATACAATTGAACCATTCTAGCATTATTTTGTCTTTTATAATAAAAACAAAACAACAATTGTTTTGTTTGTTTGTCTTAAAAGGATAATAAATAGCCTGGCACACTTGCCTCATATCCAAAAGTGAGGGCCATAACAGTGATGAGAAAGCCAAAAAATGCTTCCAGCTTCCGCAGGCCTAAAGAGGAAAATGCAGCAGTGAGTTTACACGAGACAGTTTCCCATCAGTCACATGATGGAAAAGTAGCTTCTTTGCCTAACCCCTCCATTCCCTCTCTACTTACCATATTTGTCCAAAAAGAGAAATACAAAAGTATCTGCAATGGTGATGAGAACTCCACCCCATAGGGGAACCCTAGATCAGAGATAAGAAATGGAAATTAAAGGAAAGAAAGATTGAGAATATTTTCTTCACAACAGCTCTCCATATATACAACTTCTGGAGAAGCAAGGACTTGTGGGGAGGGGACACTGGCAGGAGGCCAGGCCTTGGGTAGTTTAGGATTACATGAATAATATTCACTCAAACTTGACTATCTACTACGTCAGACATTAGGATACATAGTTGAAAAGAATGGGTGTTACTCCTCAAAGAACTCATTGTTTACTGGGATAATTTGACATACAAATAAATAACTGTTATACACAAAAATACATACTGCATAATAGAGATATATATAATCCAACCCGAAAACATGAAGGTATAGAGTCTACATCTTCCAGGACAAAGGAAGGTGGTCCCAGATAGGTTCCACAGAAAATATAATAAACTTGAGTTGAATCTTGAAAATTGAAAATGAGTTAGGTTTTTGTTTTTACATTTGCTTTGAAATATCTAGCAAAATATTACTTTCTACAGAGAAACCCTCTCACCTTCCTACAGACAGGAGATTAATGGCAATGGCTGAGCCAATAACTTCTTGCATATCTGAACCAATGATAGCCAACTCCACCATCAGCCACAGGACAATTCGTGGGACCTAAACACCAAACAGAAGAAAGACATGGTTCTAGTTAATAAACTTCTAAGAACTTCCCTCCATAATTTGGAATTCACATTTTGGAACTGACCCACCAACAGTCCTTTGTAAGCCTTCAGTTTAGAGATAAAGACCCACTGCACTGTGGGCCCTAGCTACAGAAGGCAAATGTGCTTCAATACAGCAGAGCTTTTGAGCCAGGGCTGAGGCAGCAGCTGGATCCTGATTTTTTCTCTTTCCATTCAGGAGAGGAATGGAATTTCCATTCATTAGTCTCCACTTAATTTCATGCCTAAAAGAAGATCCTAAGTCTTAGGGGAAAATGATGATGCTAATATGGTCAAGATATTGTTCAGGAGCCAATAAAAAATGTCTGAAGAAAATATTGATCCTGATTGTAGCCAGAGACATAACAAATGTGAAAAGGCTGAATATTCCGTAATAATAACACGGAAGTAAAAAAGGACAGATGCAAAGAGACTCAGGGCAAAGTTGTTGGAATTGGGTGGTGTATAACAAAATAGGGAACTAATCTGGTTAAACAAATCTAGTTAATGCTGGCTCACTGAGCACAAAAAAAGAACACCTCCAAACATCCACTACCCAAAAAGCAACTGCTAGATACACAAAGAAAGAAAAACTAAAAGAAATTATAAATTACCAGGATTTTTTTTTAAGAAGCATATAAAGTGGGGGGAAAAGGGCATTTTCTCACAGCCAGGAAAGGAGATTAAACATTTAGGACAAACCAGAGGTAGATCTCTAGTATCTCATCTAAAAATGAAGCTAAGGCCCAGCCGGTGTGGCTTAGTGGTTCACCATCAACCTATGAACTAGGAGGTCATGGTTCAATTTCTGATCAGGGCATATGCTCAGGTTGGGGGCTCCATCCCCAGTGTGGAAAGTGTAGGAGATAGCTGATCAATGATTCTCTCATCACTGATGTTTCTATTTCTCTCTCCTTCTCCCTTCTATTAAAAAAAGAAAAGGCTCTAGCTAGTTTGGCTCAGTGGACAGAGCATCGGCCTTCGGTCTGAGGGTCCTCGGTTTGATTCCAGTCAAGTGCACATGCCCGTGTGGTGTTCTCAGTCCACAGTGGAGGGCGTGCAGGAGGCAGCCGATCAATGATTCTCTCTCATCATTAATGTTTCTCTCTCTCTCTCTCCCTCTTGCTTCCTCTCTGAAATCAATGAGAAAAAGATGGCCAAAACTGGTTTGGTTCAGTGGATAGAGCGTCGTCTGTGGACTGAAAGATCCTAGGTTTGATTCTGGTCAAGGGCATGTACTTTGGTTATGAGCACATCTCCAGTAGGGGGTGTGCAGGAGGCAGCTAATCGATGTTTCTCTCTCATTGATATTTCTAACTCTATCCCTCTCCGTAAAAAAAAAAAATTAAAATAAAGAAAAAAGAAAAAGAGATGAAGCTAGGGTAAAGCTATCTTCCAGACATAGGTTCCACTTCTGCCTTAGGTGGCAGTAAGAAAGGCTCCAAGTGTCCAGAAGGAAGATGAAGGGAACAGTGTAATGCCCAGAGTCAGGGTTAATTGAAAAATAATTATTAGAAGATCCAAAGATCCTGCCACAAACAGTTTGTATTATAAGGAAGAAACCCACTTTTTCTAATTGTTAGCAAAGTCAAACAAAAAGAAAATACATATAATGCAAAGTGATTGAGTAATATGAATGCATGACTGAAAGTACTTACAGAATAGCCCCCACCACGCCTGGGGCTGGGCACTACTAGATGCCAGAGGAAGTATGAATGGTAAATGTTTACTCAAATAGGATTTTTATAAATGAAGTTAAGGCCCAGCTTCATTTAGAAATGAAGAAACATAGAAATGTGGCTTGGCAGTAAGAAAGGCCTAGAGAATTTCCTTGAGACTCCCAGTCCTCAGAGCCACTGCCCCCACGTTCTCCACTGTTTCAGTGTACAGTAGTAGAGCCAGCACATACTACCAGACACACAGATTCCTGTGATGTGAGTGACAAACAGGACAGTACACTGCTCACCTTGGGATACTGACGGTAACAGACTTCAGCAAGATGCAGCCCAGTGACCACTCCCAGTCTAGCCGCAAGGCGCTGCAGCAGGAGTCCCACGATGGTGGCCAACAGAAGAACCCAGAGCAACTAGAGAAGAACAAAATCCCACCATAACACCCAGACGGCAGAGGCCTTTTGTTTGGTTGTTTGGCAATGTGAAAGGGAAGCACTACATTCAGGAAAGAGCCCAGGTCAGGAACCAAATGACCCAAGTTCTGTATCAGGTTCTACATGTAACTTGGTGTGTCTCCTTGTACCTCTCTGAGCCTTAGTTTCTCCCATCTGCAGTCTCTCCTTTACTCAAGGAAACTGTGTAGGTGAAATAAAAAACCAACTAGTGGATAAAATAAAAAAACAGATGGAAAAGTACTTTTCACTTAAATGTCACTGTAGATTCAGAGGTAGATGCCCACCAGCAGAGTAGCGGAAAAGGATGTGAGTGTGTTGTGGGACATGGGTAGAACTAGACATTTACCTTAAACCCAGCCACTGCTCCAGACTGCAAATCAGATTCGATGTTTCCTGGATCCAGGTAGGCAATGCTCATAAGAAAACCTGGTCCCGTGAAAGCCCATAGTTTACGAAAGCTAAAACAAGAGTACTGTACAAGAGGAAAAAAGATCAAACTGATTATCACCTCCATACTACTGATCTGTTTTATCATATACAAAGCAACAAGATCAGTGTCACAAAACAAAGGATTTAGGATGGTGGATATTGGGTGTGTCCAAGTTTCATCTCCATTTTATCCACTTATTATCAATAAGTTGGCCCCTTCTCTGTCCAAGTAAAGAGCCTTTCCCTTACCTTTCTCTTTTCCATCAGCCTCTCATTTTAAAACAAGAGTAACAATATCAGTACCTCTGTGCTCAACCACTACCCAAATGGGACAAAAGCTGTCATAAAAGAGAAACATAAATCTCATACTTCTTTGATGTGAGCATTTCTCATTGGCAACAGTTTTCAAGGTCTTCATTTTCCTGAACAGTTTCTATTTATTCTGATTTTTAAAATTCAGTCTTCAGAGACTGTGTGCCAAACTTAGATCTGAGGCTGTTGATCTCGAGTTGTCCAGCAGACCTATTACACACGTTTCCTTACAATACTTTTTCTTCCAAGGACCTGTCACTGACCTCCTCCTCAGGAATGGGAATCTTCTCATCAAAGTAGGTGGTGAAGGGCTCCTCTGAGGTCCCGGTGGACTGCGGAAGAGAGGAGCTACTGTAGGCAGGGTTGATAGCACCAAGACTGGCAGAGTCCCCATAGTCTTCAGAAGCAGCACCTGAATAAATTTGAAAAGAATTTTTTTTTAAATGAGCAAACCAACAATTCATCCATAATAATACTGAAATTAAACCTTTAACACCCTAAAGGCACAAGAGTTACCTAACTATATCTCAATTTATTTCTAATACTTTTTTATTTTAAATTAACTTTTCAAATTATTTTCTTAATCCTCACCTGAGGATATGTTTTTATTGATTTAAGAGAGGGAGAGAGAAACATCAACATGAGAGAGAAACATCAAGCAGTAGCTTACAGTATGCACACCAACTGGGGATAAAACATGCAACCTTTTGTTGTACGGGACAATGGTCCAACCAACTGAGCCACCCAGCCAGGGAAATAAATTAAATTTTTGAATAAGCAATACATTCACATGATTGAAATTTTGAGAAATAAAAAAAAGCTATGGCAAAAAAGCTCCCTATCACTTCCTTCTGCTGTCATTCAGCTCTACATCAGTTTTTTTTTTTAAATACCATTTTATTGATTTCAGAGAGGAAGGGAAAGGGAGAAAGAGATAGAAACATCAATGCTGAGAGAGATTCATTAATCAGCTGCCTCCTACAGGACCCCCACTGGGGATCGAGCCTACAACCCTGGCATGCGCCCTGCTCTCCTGGTTCATAGGTGGACACTCAACCACTGATCTGGGCTCTAATCAGTTTTAAGACTACTTACATAGTCTCACAATGGCTTTCCTACTTTCATACTTCTATTCCCACTTGGCAACTTTTAAAACCATTTCATTTTCTTCTAAGAACCCTGATGTCTAGGACTCAAATAACATTCCCAGACTAGCCTCTTTGGGAACCTAAAATCCTAACTTTTAGAAGAAAAACTAGGTCAATCTAATGGGGGACACACCACCATCACCACCACCACTACCCCTCCTAATATTTGGTAGGACTTACTCAAAGAAACTTCCTTGGACATTATACCTCCAGCAGGCTTCTCAAAAAAATGTGGAAGTTGCAAAATCCTGCCACAGTTCGGGCTAAAATCTGAGGCTGCAGGAAAACCACCAAGCAGGAACCCCTTGCCTCCTGACTAAGGCCTGCAGTAAAGAGTTGCAGGTCACAGGGTGACCCTCGTGATAGGAGAACTCATCTAAGACTGATTGTGTTTCCCTGATCCTGGCATTCTGCAGTTAATCTTAAATGCAGGGAGGGGTAGGGATTAGGTACTGGAAGATAAGGGCTAATCTGCCAAAAAGATACAAAACCAGGATTGCTGTAGCCATCAAATGGCTATTTTGAACCACAAAACTCTAATCTCAGTGTTTCTAAGAAATCCTTATAACCTCCAATTAAAAAACAAAAGCTTTCTTTCTATTGAATTAAATAACCTTGAAAAGGTGGCCCAGAACGCATTAAGATTTTTTTTTTTTAATTATAAAAAGGAATGGAGCCAAAACCAGTTTGGCTCAGTGGACAGAGCATTGGCATTCGGACTGGGGGTCCCAGGTTCGATTCCGGTCAAGGGCATGTACCTTGGTTGCGGACACATCCCCAGTGGGGGGCGTCAGGAGGCAGCTGATCGATGTCTCTCTCTCTCATTGATGTTTTTAACTGTCTATCCCTCTCCCTTCCTCTCTATAAAAAGTCAATATAATATATATATAAAAAAAGGAATGGAAATTCTAAAAGGAAAACTTAGAATTAGGAAAGATTAGTCAAAGCAGTCAAGAAGCTCTAATAAATTCAGTATAAGGTGCACACCCAGTACTTTACATACAGCTCCATACATATCTGAAATGCCATCAGCAGCCTAGGAGGATTTTATGACAGGTCTGTGAATATTACTGCCTTTGCAGGCATTACTGCTTTAGAAACCAAACTTGTTACTAATCTTGGCTCGTCTCAGAAAGGAAACAAGATGAGGCAGGTCTCTGTGGTTATAAACCCATTTTCATTTACAGCCCTAAGTCAACAGAGATGACTTCTGAATGGAGCAGATCTCCATGAAGATATTATTGAGGGAAGGAGGGCAAATGGGAACATTTTTTGTTAGAATAGACAATGGGAAAGAAAATAACAATTAGACACTAATACAAAAACTGTAAATTACCATCTGGCATCTTCTGTTCAGGCCCCAACACCATGGTGTTCTTAGAATAGGATTCTGGAAAGTAGAAAAGGGAGGGAGAGGAATGAACAAGAACAAACTAACAAGTTCAGCAACAGCATTTTGTACTCTGTACAACCAAATCCTTACTATATGAAAAGAGTTATTTTCAAGGTTATCTAATTCAAAAGAAGAATTATTAGTTTTCTGAGTATGATTAAATGATATTTAATAAAAATATGTCTTAATCATGGTTTTGCTGGGAAGATGACGAAACCAAATTGGAGCAGGTAAGTGTTTTCTTTGTTTTTTCAGAAGGTCCTCTAGAATCGTTTAGCACCATGTTCCCCACAAACATGCGTTGGATGACAGGGGAGGGGGCGGACCCCCTCCCAGGACCAGGGCTGCACTGACCAGTCTGATGGTAGAGGCAAAAGCTTCTGAATAAACCTCCACACATAGGCTGCTAGGCAATCACCCAGTCTCTGCTTATCTCCAGATAAATCCTGAAATCAAGGCTGATGTGTCCCATTTTTGAGTTTTTAATATTTTTTAATTGATTGATTTTAGAGAGGAAGAGAGAAACATTGATTTGTTGTTCACATAATTATGCATTCATTGGTTGATTCTGGTATGGAACCCGCAACCTTAACCAATGGGGACGAGATGGTGCCCTAACAATCTACCATCTGAGTAACCTAGCCAGGCCTCATTTTATGAGTTTTTAAGAGCAGAAATCTAAAACTCTCTCTAACCTAACAATTTAAATTTGAGAAACAGAGTGGAGAAATAAAAAAGAGTCACAGTGGTTATGCTGCTAAATTATTAACTTTAAGTAGGCTGTGGCATCAATAAAATAATTATTCTTGTCTAAACTGACTCTGGGTACTTAAGCTTTTGAAATTGCCAGTACTACCTGAATATCAGTGCATTGTGCCTTTAATGCCTCTACTTAACCATCTGAATCACCTCAAAAAGAAAATGTTCCATTGTCTAAACCACTGGACATCTGAGGATTACCATCTTAAACTAATGAGTGGACTAATAATGCAGAACTGATTCTCCTCAAAAATGGACTTTTTACTATAGAACTCTCAGACTTTTCTTTCTCCTGGGGAACACTCTTAGTATTGCCTAGCAGTTGGGAGGCTTCGATTAGAAATAAATGACAAAGATTTATTTAAGGGCCCAGTTAGTGTGGCTCAGTGGTTGAGCATCAACCTGTGAACCAGGAGATCACAGTTCGATTCCTGGTCAGGGCACATGCTTGGGATGTAGGCTAAATCCCCGCATGTGTGTATGGGGGGAGGGGGAGGGGGAGTGAGGGTCGTGCAGAAGGCAGCCAATCAATGATTCTCTCTCATCATTGATGTTCCTGTCCCTCTCTTCCTCTCTCTGAAATCAATAAAAATATATTTTTTAAAATATTTATTCAAGGGCCTTATGCTTCAATCTCTGGAAAGGGGAAAAGCACCTCACCAGCACACCAATAGTGGAGGGCCACTATTTCCTAGCTTCAAGTTTCCCTGAGGAGAGACGTAGCTCTAATGTTTCAGGTCTCATTCCCCACCTTTCAGCAACTGGGAGAAGAAACTAACGACCGTGCCCTCTGCTCCTGGACTTTCAGAGAGTGGTGAAACAGGAGGGGTGGGCCTGGTTCTCCAGATGCTAGCACTCCTCTCAGTCCTGCAATAAGTAACCTGTGTCCAAATGTCCAGCATCCTGTAGCGTTAAGTTCAACTGGCTGTGAAGATGTATTAACAAGCCCATTTGGCCAAAACTGGTTTGGCTCAGTGGATAAAGCATCAACCTTCGGACTGAAAGGTCCCAGGTTCAATTCCAGTCAAGGGCATGTATCTTGGTTTCGGGCACATCCCCAGTAGGAGGTGTGCAGGAGGCAGCTGATCCATGTTTATCTCTCATAGATGTTTCTAATTCTCTCTCTCTCCCTTCCTCTCTATAAAAAAAAAAAATCAATAAAATTTATTTAAAAATATTTTTTTAAAATAAGCCCATTTGACACAGATCTATTGTGTATTCTCCAGTCAACCCTGCCAATAAGGCTTGATTTTTAAATTTCTGATCTACTAATAAAGTACTTCTCAGGCAATTCCAAATTCAGAAGGGGAAGATAGGGTAATAATAACTCTCCTGAAAAAGGTATGAAGACTCTCCTTAGCTGTCCTTTACTGTTTAAATTGTCTTTTCCATTTATGTCCTTTTGTTCCTCCTAACTGAATAGTCCTCTAATTTCTGTTTAGTCCTTCTATCTACCAACATATTCTATATTATACCTTATAGAATTACAGAATTCAGACCCAAAGAGCGTTTTAGGTTTCATCTATTTTCTGGGGATAAAACATACCACCACTGACTAATTTGGAAAACAATTTTCATCTGTGTAGTAACCAGTATTAGGTATTTTGTTACAATGTATGACCAGCCGTATTCCTCCTATCAGGTTTTGAGCCACCAGATGGCTCAACACCAGGCAAGAGATCCCAACCCTCTTTCAGCCAGTTACCATAGCTCCTCACGGAATGGGATTTACATCTGATAACTCAGAGTAGCAATAACCACTTGCTTCCAATCAGAGTATAGCCGTTGGCACCACCCAGAGCCTTTTCACTTCTAATTCTAAAAAGCCAGGTAATCAGGTTATCCTAGCCCACAATGAATTAGAAACCACAAATTGGATCCAGGATTAAGGCTGTCATAGAAAAAAAAGGCCTTGGGTCATTTGATCTGAGGCAAAGAGCCCTTCCTTATATTTTGATTAGCTCTGAAGAACATTACTCTGAAGAATAATAATTGCCTTCAGCAAAGAAGTTCCCCCAGTGTAGACACAGCTGATCCTCACAGCCAATTGGCCTGGAGGTCAATTCCCCACAGTGATACCAACAACAATCAAGATTTAACTACAACAAGGATGTGCACACAATCCACAAAGGGGTGCACCAAGAGTGTTCACCTCAGGTAACTGGGGAGGCAGAGCTACTGGGCCATATAGGACCCCTAGCACACAAAGCTACTCTACCAACTCAGGGAAGCAGCAAAAATGCAGAGACAAAGGAACAGACCACAAATGAAAGAAATGGAGGAAAACAAACAACTGGATATAGAGTTCAAAACCTTGGTTATAAGGTTTTTTAAGGATTTCCTACAAAAGGTTGATAAATTTTTTAAATAATTTTTAAAATATATTTTAATGATTTTTCACAGAGAGGAAGGGAGAGACAGAGTTAGAAACATCGATCAGCTGCCTCCTGCACACCCCCTACTGGTATATGCCCTCGACTGGAATCGAACCTGGGACCCTTCGGTACGCAGACTGATGCTCTATCCACTGAGCCAAACCAGTTTTGGCAAAGGTCGATAAATTTAATGAGACCCTGGAGGATATGAAAAAAGACCAACTAGAAATTAAATATACACTGACTGAAATAAAAAATATTATACAGAGACCTATCAGCAGACTAGAGGAAAGTAAGAATCAAGTCAAAGATTTGAAATGCAAAGAAGCAGAAAATACTCAACTAGAAAAGCAAAAAAAAAAGAATCTAAAAATTTGAAGATAGTGTAAGGAGCCTCTGGGACAACTTCGAACGTACCAACATCAGAATTATAGGAATGCTAGAAGAAGAGAGAGAGCAAGACACTGAAAACCTACTTGAAGAAATAATGACCTGGTGAAAGAAATAGACTTACAAGTCCAGGAAAGGCACAGAATCCCAAATAAAAGGAATTTAAAGAGGACTACACCAAGACACATCATTATTATTATAATACCAAGAGCAAAAGACAAAGAGAGAATATTAAAAGCAACGAGAGAAAAACAGTTAATTACCTACAAGGGAGCACCCATACAATTGTCAGCCGATTTCTCAACAGAAATTATACAGGCCAGAAGGGAGTGGCAAGAAATATTCAAAGTGATGAACAGCAAGAACCTACAACCAAGATTACTCTACCCAGCAAAGCTATCATTCAGAATTGAAGGGCAGATAAAGAGCTTCACAGATAAGAAAAAGCTAAAGGAGTTCATCAATACCAAACCAGTATTATATGAAATGCTGAAAGGTACTCTCTAAGAAGTGGAAGAAGAAGAGGTAAAGATAAAAATTATGAACAACAAATACATATCTATCAACAAGTGAATCTAAAAATCAAGTGAATTAGCCGAGACCTGTTTGGCTCAGTGGATAGAGCATCAGCCTTCGGACTGAAAGGTCCCAGTTTCGATTCCAGTCAAGGGCATGTACCTTGGTTGCAGGCACATTCCCAGTAGGGGGTGTGCCAGAGCTGATCGATGTTTCTAACTCTCTATCCCTCTCCTTTTCTCTCTGTAAAAAAATTAATAAAATATATTTTAAAAATCAAGTAAATTAGCCATAACCAGTTTGGCTCAGTGGATAGAGCGTCAGTCTGCAGACTGAAAGGTCCCAGGTTCGATTCCAGTCAAGGGCATGTACCTTGGTTTCGGGCACATCCCCAGTAGGGGACGTGCAGGAGGCAGCTGATCGGTGTTTCTCTCTCTTCGATATTTCTAACTATCCCTCTCTTTTCCTCTCTGTAAAAAAATCAATAAAATATAATTTACAAAATAAATTTTAAAAAAATCAAGCGAATTAAAAATCTGAGGTACAGAATAAACTGGTGAATATAATAGAATCAGGGGAATAGAAAGGGAGTGGACTGGAAGTAAGGGCAGAGGGTGGGGTGGGAATCGGGTAGAGGGGAACTATTGGGAGAAAAAAGAGGAACAATTGTAATAATCTGAACAATAAAGATTTATTAAATTTAAAAATAAATAAATAAAACTTAACAAAAGAAAAGAATAATAATTGCCCTAACCAGTTTGGCTCAGTGCATAGAGAGTTGGCCTGCAAACTGAAGAGACCCAGGTTCGATTCTGGTCAAGGGCATGTACCTTGGTTGTGGGTACATCCCCAGTACGGGGGTATGCAGGAGGCAGCTGATTGATGTTTCTACCTCTCTATAAAAAAAATCAATAAAATATATATTTTTAAAAACTGCAGTATCAAAAAACAACTAAGATATTAGCAGAGGATTGATTAAATAAACTATGAACATCCATACGATGAAATACCATGCAGCTATAGTAATAAGGCAGAACTACAGATATTGGTAGGAAGTAATCTCCAACATATGATGTCAAGTAAAAAACAAACAAACCAATTTATAGAAGAGTATGCTATCATTTGTGTAGGAAAACAAAAAGAATACACATATATATACACATATATACTATCTCCAAAGGACAATAAGTCAAAAACTGGTAATGCTGTCCCTAAGATGAAGAAGTTGGGGAGCCCAAATGAGATTAGGTAAAAGGAAGACTTCTCAATGAATATACACCATATACCATTTTCTTCTTTAAAAAACTTTTTACCATGTGCATTTCTGTATTATTTATTTTTAAAAACATATGAAGATAATATGAATGTGCTTCTTTTTTTTTCAATTAGTTTACTTTCCATATATGTTGTATTGGTTTCAGATGTGCAGCATAGTGATTAGACAATCATATACTTTACAAAGCATTCCCCCTGACATTTCCAGTACCTGGCACCATACATAGTTACCGCAATATTACTGACTATATTCCCTGCCTGTACTTTACATTACTACGTGACTATTTTGTAACTACCAATTTGTATTTCTTAATCCTTTCACCTCCTTCACCCAGCTATTAAGACACCCTTCTAATAGCTGTCAGTCTTTTCTCTGTATCTATGAATCTGTTTCAATTTTGTTTATTCATCTATTTTGTTCTTTAGATTCCATGTAAGTGAAATCATATGGTACTTGTCTTTCTCTGATTGACTTATTTCACTGAGCCTAATACCCTCGAGTTCCATCTATGTTATGGCAAATGATTGGATTCACTTTATTTTTTTTTTTACAGATTAAAGTAAAATATTGTTTATTTAGCAAAAAACATATATGAAACACCTTAAACTTGTATAAATAACAAATAATGATAATTTCAAGTCTTTCTAATAATGTAGATCTAAGAGAAACATTTTAAAGAAAAAAATTAATGCACATACGTTAAAGAATCTCAAGAAAACAAGGAATAAACATTAAAAGGGGGGACAGATTCCAGTATCTGGATTTCAAGTGATTTTCTTGAAACATTTTCAAGTTCAAAACACATTTCATTCCATCAGTGTAATCCAGATAGTTCAATCCAGCCTCCAGCCTCTCCAGTCTGAGATTTGAATGAAATAATTGTCTCCTTGCTCCCAAGTAGGGGAAAGAGGAAAATCATGGCTTTAGAATCAGACTTGTTGAATCAGGTGACTTAAAGTAAGTCACTAACATCTCTGAGTCTTAGATTCCTCCTTTGATCCAATTTTTCCTCCCTCCCTCCCCCCATTCTTTTCTGTCATGCTCTTCCAGTCAGGTCTGCACTGCTTAAACTGAATCTGGGTTCAGTCAAGTATTTGGTCTCAACCACCCTCTGCTCTCTGGATTCATTTAAAA